>CAKNYM010043359.1:43782-53929 GCA_932195095.1 Andricus curvator
GTAGTTTTTGAAATTTTTAGAAATTATTGAACTTTACGGTAATTTGGAGTATCTAAAATTTTCCCAAATTTCGGGAATCATTTCAATATCTTTAATATTATGTTTTATTTAAACTATTTAAATTTGTTGTAATTGATGATAATTTATAGTAATTATAGGAATTTATCGGTAATCTGTCAAATAATCCGGCAACGCGATCATCTGATTAATTAATGATTTTCATTATTCACCTCTGATATCACTTTTTACTCCCTAGGGAATGAAAAATAGAACTTTATCCCGGCTTCATAAGCATTGAAAAGGTCTGAAATTGAAAGTGAACTATTTTGCTGAAAATAATTGTTCACATTCTCATCAGAAAAACGACACAAGGTACGAAAAAAAATTAATAGACAAAAGTTGTTCACCCAAAAAAGCTCAACAAATTTTTGAATGATAATTTTTAGATAGGACGAGTAGAACTAACCTTCCTGGTTGAAAATTCATATTTTTTAGTCAAAAATTCACCTATTTTATTAAAAAGTCACCCTCTTTAGTTGAGTATTCAACATTATTGTTGAAAAGTCGTGTTTTTTGGGTTGAAAATTCAAATATTTTCATAAAAAAATTCAACTCTTTGGTTAAAAATTAACGTTATTGTTGAAAATATAACTGTTTAAACCTTTTTTTTATTTCTGACAGGAATATAATGTTGTGTACCCAAATATTTTTTTCATGCAGCCGTATATTCTTGACAGTTTTTAAAAGTGAAATTATTATTTTCGAAGCCCATTGTTCCATTGTGTTTGTGTTTGTGTGCCTCATGGAAATGACCATTTCTTTTCAACAATCAACTCTCCTCGGACGATATTATTATTTCAGCGAGGCGACATTTTTCATCAATATATATTTCCAATTATTTCTTACTGCGATACATTCAGTAGATAAATATTTTTTGAATTAGCTTTCAAAAAACAAAATTGATTACCTTTTTTTTTTTGCTTCCTCATAGAGGAAGCTTTGTAAGGGTAACATTTTCCAACAAAATTTAATTCATTTAATTAAACCTTCCTCAATTTAAGAATGTCTAATACAATGTTCTAAGCAATTGTTCGGATGCGTGTGTGTGGATGTGTGTGTGGATGTCACACTTTTTTGTGAACACGATAACTTGAAAAGGGTTGCAGATAAAATGAAAAATATTTATTGCATTTTTTTTAGCACTCAATAATATTTTAAAAAATCCCTTTTTTATAGTAAAACTTTTTTCATTAACATAATTCAAAGTTGATGCAGCTATATAAAAGATTCCCTGATTCGAGACGAATCGATTGACCTATAATATTGATACACTCTATTGAAGAATAAGGAAGCTATGGTAATGCACAATATTTGAAAATACGGTTTTTTATAGTAAAACTTTTTTCATTAATTTAATTCAAAGTTGATGCAGGGATATAAAATATTCCTTGGTTCGGGACGAATCGATTGACCTATAATATCAATACATTTCATTAAAGTGTGGGGAAGTTATCGTCATTCGTATTATATTTAAAATCGAATTTTATAGTAAAATTTTGTTTATTCTCATAGTTTAAAGTTGATGCGAGAATAGAAAAGATGTCTTGATTCGAGACGAATCGATTGACCTATAATATTAATACATTTTATTGAAGAGTAAGGAAGCTATGGTAATCCACAATATTTGAAAATACGGTTTTTTATAGTAAAACTTTTTTCTTTAACATAATTTAAAGTTGATGCAAGAACATACAAGATGCCTTGGTTCGAGACGAATCGATTGACCTACAATATTAATACATTTTATTAAAGATTGAGGAAGTTATCGACATTTATATTATATTTAAAATCGATTTATAGTAAAAAAAAATCATTCTAATAATTTAAAGTTGATGCAAGGATAGAGAAGATGTCTTGACTCGAGACGAATCGATTGACCTATAATACTGATACATTTTATTGAAGAATAAGGAAGCTATGGTAATGCATAATATTTGAGAATACGGTTTTTTATAGTCAAACTTTTTTCTTCAACATAATTTAAAGTTGATGCAAGAATATAAAAGATTCCTTGGTTCGAGAAGAATCGATTGAACTACAATATTAATACATTTTATTAAAGTGTGGGGAAGTTATCGTCATTCATATTATATTTAAAATCGATTTTTATAGTAAAAGTGTTTTCATTCTCATAGTTTAAAGTTGATGCGAGAATAGAAAAGATGTCTTGATTCGAGACGAATCGATTGACCTATAATATTAATACATTTTATTGAAGAGTAAGGAAGCTATGGTAATGCACAATATTTGAAAATACGGTTTTTTATAGTAAAACTTTTTTCTTTAACATAATTTAAAGTTGATGATAGAACATAAAAGATTCCTTGGTTCAAGACGAATCGATTGACCTACAATATTAATACATTTCATTGAAGATTGAGGAAGTTATCGATATTTATATTATATTTAAAATCGATTTATAGTAAAAAAAATTCATTCTCATAATTTAAAGTTGATGCGAGAATAGAAAAAATGTCTTGATTCGAGACGAATCGATTGACCTATAATATTGAAACATTTTATTGAAGAGTAAGGAAGCTATGGTAACGCACAATATTTGAGAATACGGTATTTTATAGTCAAACTTTTTTCTTTAACATAATTTAAAGTTGATGCAAGAATATACAAGATGCCTTGGTTCGAGACGAATCGATTGACCTATAATATTAATACATTTTATCAAAGAGTAAAGAAGTTATCGACATTTATATTATATTTAAAATCGATTTATAGTAAAAAAAAATCATTCTAATAATTTAAAGTTGATGCAAGAATAGAGAGGATGTCTTGACTCAAGACGAATCGATTGACCTATAATACTGATATATTTTATTGAAGAATAAGGAAGCTATGGTAATGCATAATATTTGAGAATACGGTTTTATAGTAAAACTTTTTTCTTCAACATAATTCAAAGTTGATGCAAGAATATAAAAGATTCCTTGGTTCGAGAAGAATCGATTGACCTACAATATTAATACATTTTATTAAAGTGTGGGGAAGTTATCGTCATTCATATTATATTTAAAATCGATTTTTATAGTAAAAGTGTTTTCATTCTCATAGTTTAAAGTTGATGCGAGAATAGAAAAGATGTCTTGATTCGAGACAAATCGATTGACATATAAAATTAATACATTTTATTGAAGAGTAAGAAAGCTATGGTAATGCATATTATTTGAAAATAAGATTTTTTACAGTGAAACTTTTTACATTCACATAATTCAATGTTGATGCAAGAATAAAAAAGACTCATTGGTTCGAGACGAATCGATTGACCTATAATATTAATACATTTTATTAAAGAGTGAGGAACTTATCGACATTTATATTGTATCTATAATCGGATTTTATAGTCAAAATTTTTTCATTCTCATAATATAAAGTTGATGCGAGAATAGAAAAGATGTCTTGATTCGAGACGAATCGATTGACCTATAATATTGATTTTATTGAAGAGTAAGGAAGCTATGGTAATGCACAATATTTGATAATACGGTTTTTCATAGCAAAAAATTTTTTTTTACATAATTTAAAGTTGATGCAAGAACAGGGAAGATTCCTTGATTCGAGGCAAATCAATTGACCTACGATATTAATACATTTTATTAAAGAGTAGGGAAGTTATGGTAATTTATATATTTTTAAAATCGATTTTTATACTAAAAATTTTCTCATTCTCATAATTTAAAGTTGATGCGAGAATAGAAAAGTTGTTTTGACTCAAGATGAATCGATTGACCTTCAACATTGATACATTTTATGGAAGAGTAAGGAAGCTATGGTAATGCACAATATTTGAAAATACGATTTTTTATAGTAAAACTTTTTTCTTTAACATAATTTAAAGTTGATGATAGAACATAAAAGATTCCTTGGTTCAAGACGAATCGATTGACCTACAATATTAATACATTTTATTAAATAGTAGGGAATTTATGGTAATTTATATATTTGTAAGATCGATTTTTATACTAAAAATGTTCTTAATCTTATAATTTAAAGTTGATGCGAGAATAGAAAATTTGTTTTGATTCAAGACGAATCGATTGACCTATAACATTGATATATTCTATTGAAGAGTAAGGAAGCTATGGCAATGCATAATATTTGAAAAGACGATTTTATAGTAAAACTTTTTTCTTCAACATAATTCAAAGTTGATGCAAGAATATAAAAGATTCCTTGGTTCGAGAAGAATCGATTGACCTACAATATTAATACATTTTATTAAAGTGTGGGGAAGTTATCGTCATTCATATTATATTTAAAATCGATTTTTATAGTAAAAGTGTTTTCATTCTCATAGTTTAAAGTAGATGCGAGAATAGAAAAGATGTATTGATTCGAGACAAATCGATTGACATATAATATTAATACATTTTATTGAAGAGTAAGAAAGCTATGGTAATGCATATTATTTGAAAATAAGATTTTTTACAGTGAAACATTTTACATTCACATAATTCAATGTTGATGCAAGAATAAAAAAGACTCATTGGTTCGAGACGAATCGATTGACCTATAATATTAATACATTTTACTAAAGAGTGAGGAAGTTATCAACATTTATATTATATCTATAATCGAATTTTATAGTAAACATTTTTTCATTCTCATAATTTAAAGTTGATGCGAGAATAGAAAAGATGTCTTGATTCGAGGCGAATCGATTGACCTATAATATTAATACATTTTATCAAACAGTGAGGAAGTTATCGACATTTATATTATATTTCAAATCCATTTATTGTAAAAAAAATTTAATTTTAATAATTTAAAGTTGATCATAAATTTTCAAATAGAATAATTCTGACAATTTATGGAAAGGAATCATAAAGCTGGGAAAGGGATCGTGTGCGACAGAACTTTTTCCTTCCCTTTTCCAGCTCGAAAAATTATCATTTCGAACACAAAATTTGATTTGCCTGATTTGGCTTTGTATTTAAAAATTTTTTTGTATTATTTTGTGATTTTATATTTTTTGTAAATTTCTATTTTTAAATTGATCAAAATGAAGACTTTGGTTTGTCTATTTTACAAGACCCTCAACTGAATGTATGGATCTTTTTGCGGAATGAGACCACCATGCGGTGTTGTCTTGATAAACAATTTTATTCCATATTGGCTAAGGAAACCTGCCACCCAGAGAGTTTACTGCAATAAGGCTCCATAGTAAATTCCATAAAGAGCACTAAAGTCTGAATTAAAAATGAAACGAATTACATGGGAATTATTTTCCTATAATACCCCAGTCAAATTAATGTTTCTGCTGGAACAAACTATACAGTACCGTCGAAAATTATCTCCACGGCTGGGAAAAGCAGCAATAATAATCACTTATGACTTTGATACACGATAACTGGATCAGAAAAAAAATCGAAATTTTATAACAACGCTTTAAAAAGCTCCTGAAATTCTACGTCAAATGAGCCCTAGTAAAGATATTTCTAAGCTTTTGAAAAAAAAATTAACGTGAGAAGTTTTTAAAAAAACTCAAGAATTACTAGTGATGCATTCGAGACGATTTCAAGAAAATTCGAGATTTTCTTGAAACATGTCCAGGTGAACTCAAACCTTCATGGAGATCGAGAATCTCGAATAAAAAATTTCGAGATCTCGAGTCGAGAATCTCCGAACTTTTTATTCGAGATTCTCGATCTCTGTGAAGTTTTGAGTTCACCTGAACATGTTTCAAGAGAATCTCGAATATTCTCGAAATCGTCTCGAATGCATCACTAAGAATTACTCAAATTTTGTACCTCAACTTCAACTTGTTTCATTACTTAGAAGAATTGCAGCAAAAATCTGAAATTTGCAGAATGCAATCTCTGAAATTTGGTTTTCAATTTAGGCTAATAAAACTCTAAAAATCTTTAGGGGTTTCCGAGTTGTGACTTATAATGTAAAATGGGGTGATCCAAAAATGCACTGGAATTTTTTTTCATTTTTATGAAGAACGCCCGGAAATTTGTTGGAATCCACACAAAAAAAAATTCTGAAAAAAGAATATATTTAGAGATGGCGTAAGCCCCATGAAGTTTGATACCAATTTCCCATACGTAAAAAAGACATTTTTGTAAATTTTATTCAGAATCCTCAATATTAGCTGAATCGAGTTGAAACTCAACATTTCTTTTCACAATTGAAGATAGAATACGAATAAAATATTATTTTTCAAATATCGCCCCCCTAAGTCTGTTTTATAGGGTCCCGAAGAAACCCCATAAGTGAACAAATGGGTTTTGTGTGTTTTTGGCGCTAATTATGATTTCTTTTGCGGGTTTTTTAATGCAAATTGTTTCTGACCAATAAAACACTAGTTTATACTGATAACTATATCTTTAGATAAATTGTTTAAACAATTCATTATTGTTTTTAGCAATTTTCTCTTAGAATGGAGATAGAAAGTCGCGGTTTTTTCAAAAAATTTCCACGTTGCATCCAATTTTCAATTAGACAGAAGTAATAGTTCATTATTTTTAACAAAAATATTTGTTTGAACAATTTATTATTATTGTTTATAATATTATCTTGGAATAATGCTAGAAATTGCAGTTTTTTCTGTCAACTTTTTTTTCACTTTTCACTTGAAGTGAGTTTAAATTTAATTGAATATAGCAAAAATAATTGTTTAAACAAATTATTATTGTCTATAGTTATCTCCTTCTATATTAATACTAGAAAGTTGCGTTTTTTTCTGAATTTTTAAACTTTTGTTCATTTTACAATTAGAGTCAAGTAATAATTAATTCCAGTTAACAAAAATAATTGTTTGAACCATTATTTGTTTTTGTCCCTTGTGAAAGATAGTTTTTTTGTTTAAATGCATTTTTTTCATACAATGGGAAAAGAGCAAAAATAATTCACTTAAAAAAGTAAAATAATATTGAAAAAGTGAATCTTGTTAAGGTTCAGTTATTATTTGTTCATAACTAGAAAGTCAACGCAACTTAACATTACTTTAAGAAAATATAGTTATAAACAATAATCAATTGTTTAAATAAGCATGTTTCTTAACTTTTATTGATTATTACCTCACTAAGTGAAAATTTGACAAAAGTTTCACGAATTCAGAAAAAACGACAACTTTTTAGCACCTATCTGAGAGAAAATAGTTATGAACAATTATAAACTTTTTAATCAACTATGTTTGTCAAGTTGCATTATTTATTACTTCATTTAGTAAAAAATGGATAAAAAGTTCAACATTTCAAAAGAAACCGCAACTATATTGCATTAATAAAGAATGAGATAGTTATAAACAATAATAATTTGTTTAAATAATTATTTTTACTAAATTGAAATAATTATTAAATCACCCTATGTGAAAAGTAGACAAATAGTTTTAAATTTAAGAAAAAAACCGCAAATTTCTAGCATATTCAAATTGAATATTATGAATAATAATAATAAATTGTTTAAACAAATAATTTTGTTAACTTTAATTAATTATTTAACTCTCTTCAAGTGAAAAGTGAACAAAAAGTTGAAAATTTAAGAAAAAACCGCAATTGGAAAATTGGAAAAAACCGGAAAATTGGTAAAAACAATCAATTGTTTTAAAAATTCATTTAAACAACTAATTATCAGTACAAAGCAGTATTTTATGTATTAGAAACAATTTGCATATTAAAAAACGCAAAACAATCATAATTAGCGGCAGAAACTCGTAAAACCCATTTTTTCACTTATGGTTTTTTTTTTAAACCGTATAAAACAGACTTATGGGGGTGAGATTTGAAAATTAATATTTTATTCGTATTCTGTGGCTAATTTTGTAGAGAAAACAAGTCGATTCAGCTAATATTGAGGACTCTGAATACAATTCACAAAAACGTCTTTTTTTAATGGGAAATATATGGTAAACGTCATGGGGTTTGCGCCACCTCTAAATATCACTTTTTTGAACAACAAAAAATGGATTCATTTTTATGTGGATGAGAAAAAAATTTCGGGGAATTATCCATAAAAACTCGAGAAACAAAAATTGTGTACCACCCTAACGTACAAGCGTGAATATGCGCTTGAATATTCTCACTTATATCTTAGGAATATGTGAAGATTTTTTAAGTAGTATTGGCTTAAATTAATAATAAAATATGAAATATTGCTTCTAAACGAATTTTTGACCTCAATTTCAACTTGTGCTATGACTTAAGAAAAATATGGTAATTGTCTGAAATTTATAGGAACTGATCCCTAAAATCTTGTCTTTAATTTAAGCCGAAAAAAGTTAAGAAATCTCCACGGGTTCCCGAGATATGACTAAAAATGTCCAAGCGTGTGTGTCGGGGAAGTGAGGAGAAGAGGGGAAAGGGAGTTGCAGTAGGTGAAGTAAACGGAGGTAACAGCAAGAAGGGGAAAGTGGGGAAGAGTAGGGGAATCGAGGGAAATGATGGCAAGTAAGGAAAGTGAGGGGAAACAAGGGAAAGTAAGGGAATTTAGAGGAACTGAATAATATGGGGGAAGTAGAGGAAAGGAGGGAATGTAGGACAAGGGATGGAAAGTGATAGGAATCAGCGTGGAGAGACTCTGGGTATGTGAAGGGAGGGGAAAAAGGGGTGGAGGAGTAGGGAGAGCGATGCCCGGTCAGAGAGGGGAAATGGACTCAAAAGCCACATGTTTGAGTTCCAGCACCACTTCCCTCTACTCAGCTCTAGAGGCTTGGGGTGGTGGTCGCTCTCGTGAAGTTGAATGAGTAGAGGCCAGTGGAGTTGGAAAAGTCCCATCTGGAAAATGAGCAATTTCGACTACATTTCTTCTCTCTGGGCAGGTCCGGGCTGTATTAGAGTTTTTTCAGGGTTTCGTAGTCCCAGGCAGAACCCCTTATACTTTCAGTCTGTTGTTCTTCCATCCATCCATCCGACGTCATATTTTTTTCCCGGGAGGGGAAGCGAGAGATGGTAAAGTTAGGAGAAGTAGGAGAAAAAAAGGAAAGTGGTGACCAAGAGGGGAAGTGAGTGGTATCGAGGGAAAGTGTGGAAAATTAGGGGAAGGGAGAACCAGTAGCGGGAGTAAGAGGAAGTAGGGAAAGTGAAGGAAAATAGTGGCCGGGAGGGACAATAAGGAAATGTAGAGAAAGTGAAGGAAAGCAGGTGAAGAGAGGGAAAGAGTGGAAATGGAAAGGGAGGGGAAGTATAGGGAATCCGAAGTGGGCGTGCAAGGGGAAGTGAAAGGACTATGAGCAGGTGGATGGAGGGGAAGAGATAGCAGGTGGTAGGAGAATTAGGGGAGATGGAAGCTTTTCTTCTAGTCCAATTTTCTTGAGAAACGGTTCAACATGAAGCTGCTGATATGTAGAATCAGGATAAATTATTTTTCTCCGTTATAATTTTCTTTCCCGAAGTGTCTCCTCGTCCCGAAATTCGGGATGACTAGTCCAATATTTTTCATCAGCTTGGCTAGTCGTTCAATTTTCTTCGGGAATGGCTCTAATTGAAGGTCTTGGCATTTAGAATTGAGATGAAGAATGAAATTTGCAACACTACGGTTCATTCATTTTATTATTTGAAAAAAAGCAAATTTCTAGATACGATTTGTACCAGCAAATGTCTATTTTGGGTGAATTTTAATGATCTATAAGAATTATCTTATTAAATGGAAGCTACAAGTTCTTTGCAAGAATGAATAGATTGCGGAAATTGGAATCCTTTAGAGGTTGGTTACTTTGATCCTAAAGAAACTTTTTGTAACCGGATTTGAAGATCGACTAAGTCCGTTTCCGACTTTTGCTCGACGGAAACAGAAGTTTACCCAAGTGAAACAAGTAACAAGAACTTTACTCCTCCTGTCCTTTAGTTTAATCCCTTCTCGTTTTATTGCTTCTTAAGAAGATTCGCAAGGAAGATGGCCCAATCAAGTGGCTTACAAGAAACTTTTACCCTTCTTTGACATGCTATCCTCCTTGATATCCTCTTTGGTATCAATTTCAAAACAGTGCTAATTAGTCATGCTGCCGAGCGATATTTTTCGATACTGAGACGATACCGATACGATAATCACATCCCAGTCTCGGATTTGTATCGTTTGGGAAAATGTCGAAAAGTTCCGTCTCGTATCGGTATCGTATCGGAAAAATATCGAA
>CAKNYM010043359.1:56061-85626 GCA_932195095.1 Andricus curvator
GCGAAGGAGAAAGATCTTTTTTCGGAAAATAAAAAAATTTTAATTCAAAAATTTAATTAAATGTGGATTTTTGAACATTTCGAAAAAAGTAAGAAAACTTAAAATGATTTTTTATTTTGACTAAATAATTAATAAAGAGAATTCAAAAAGATGACAAAGACTTCTAAAAATGATGAAAAAATGTGGGAGATTTAAAGGCAATTTTTGTAATTTTGAAAGTTTCTCCAAATTTAAAAAAAAATGCAGGTTAGTTTAAAAGACTTGAAGATTCAAGAGAACGAAGAGATTTCAAGAGAACGAAACATTTTCTTAAGTTCCTAGCCAAATTTTTTTAAAATTTCAGGAAAAGCTCAAATTATTTTAAAAGATATTTCGAATGTTTCGACTATTTAAAAATATGTTCGAGATCAATCAATTGTTAGAGAAAATAAAAAAAGATCTAAAAAGAATTTAAAAAATGTGGAAGATTTCTGGAAATGTGGAAGTGCAATTTTCGTAATTTTGAAAGTTTTTCACATCAAATTTTTTATTGGAATCTGCAGTCGAGTTTAAAGGCTCATAATATTGAAAATTCTTGAATTTTAAACGCTAAAAATGACAGTGATTTTTATTTTTTGTTTACAGAAATCACATTTTTTAGTAAAAAAATCTATTTAATCACTCTGAACTCAATTCAAATTTTTATCTAAATGTTTAAAATAAAAAAAAACTCTCTTCTCCAATTCAAGACAAATATAAAAACCAAAAACAATTTGAAAATAAAAATGCACCTCTTTTGGTTAAAAATTCTACTATTTGGTTGCAAGTTGAGCTACTTTGTTACACATTCACTTTATTGATTAAAGATTTGACTATTTTGTTCAACATTAATTTTTATTAACTTCAAATTGATCTGTCCCATTATTGTTAAGAAGTTGATTTTTTTAAATTGAAACAACAATTTGGTTGAAAATTCATTTATTTTGTTGTAAACTTCCTTTTTGTTGGAAAAATTATCTTCTTGATTGAAAAAAGTGAGTTATGAGATTTTTTAAATGAGTATGTGCAATTTTTATTGTAACGACTCTGAACTCTATCATTCCATAAAGACATTTTTCTGCATGGTTGCATCCCTGTGTGTTTTAATCGAAGTTAAATTTTTTATTGTAACGACTTTAAACCTCGTTGTGCCAGAAAATTAAAATGTATTCAAATAAATTTTCAATTCAAATGGGAGTTTTCATTTTAACTTCAAAAATGAGAGCCACAAAGTAACACGTAACGACTTTGAACGATAAAAAACTCGTTGTTCGAGCAAGTTTTGGCTTTGAGTTTTCTTTTTAAAAAGGAGAAGAATCCGCTATAATGTTGTTATTGCTATTTTAAAATTAGATTCAGTTTAAATTTTTATATCTTAACGACTTTGCACTTTATTGAATTACAAATACCTCGTTGTGCGAGAAAAATTATGATTTTAATGTCAATATGTATATTTTGATCAAGTTTAATTGTAAAATTGCTATAACTAAAAATTTATATAATTTTTAGTAAATTTAAGATCTTTTTATTAAAATCAGCAAAATGCACTAATAACTAAACTCAGAATATTTATAAAACAAAGATCGACCCCCGGTTAGAGATGATAAAGTGTCTTCAAAACGTGTTGCACTTGCTTAGGTTGAATAATTATCTTTGATGTCAGAAAATAAGCCACCACAAAAACCCTAACGACTTTGAACTTTACTCTATCTTAGACCTCGTTGAGCGAGCAATTTTGGGCATTTGAGTTTTCTTTTAAAAAGAAAGGAGAATCTGCTAGAATCTTGTTGTAACTAGTTCAAAATTAATTTCAGTTTGAATTTTCACATCGTAACGACTTTGCACTTTATTGAATTATGAAGACATTTCAACCAAATGGTTGAATTTTCATACCGAACATATTATTATTGAAAAAAAAAGTTCATTTTCAACCAAAAAAAGTTCATTTTCAACCAAATAGTCAGATTTTCTATCATTTTCAAACCAGATAGTCGAATTATCAAAAAAAGAGTTAAATTTCCACCAAAAACATTAATTTTTTTAACAAATAGTTCAACTTTCTACGAAAATATTTGAATTTTCTACAACAAACAAAATAATTTGTAACCAAATAGTTACATTTTCAACCAAAGCGATGAATTTTCAACTAAAATGACGAATCTTCAACCAAACAACTGAATTTTCAAAAAAATAGTACAACTTTCAACCAAGTAGTTGAATTCTCAACCAGAAGAGACAAATTGAAAAAAAGTAGCTGAACACTCTACAGAAATTTTTTTACCGAAAGAGATGAATTTTCATACCAAAAATAACTCTTTTCTACCAAAATAGCTGAATTTTCAACCAAAAAAATGAGATTTTTTGAGCAAACGAGATGAATTTTAAAACGAAAAAGCCAAATTTTGAACCAAGAAAAAAAAATTCCACCAAATTGTTTAATTTTCAAGCCAAAACTACAAATTTTTTACAAAACAGTTGCATTTTTAAATCAAAAACATGAATTTTCACATAAAAGAGATGAATTCTGAACTAAAATTATAATAGTTATTATAATTTCAACCAAAAATGATTTTAATTTCAAATCAATCACAGTTGAATTCAGCCATAAAAGATGAATTTTCAGCAAAATAGCTGAATCCTCAATTTTTTACCCATAACGCAAAGTAACTTCAAAGTAACTAAAATTAAAGCTTCAAGTTACTAAAAAAATCGTAACTAAGCTAGGTTACAAGTTACTTTTTAAGATAGTAACGCAGTTACTCTAAAAGTTACAAATAACGTTACTTTTCAGTAATTCAGTTACTTTTAACAAGTTACTACCCAACTTTAGTTGAAAATCAAATTATTTATTGAAATTCGAACTAGTTTGTTCAAAATTCATATTTTTATTTTGAAAATTCAACTGTTTGGTAGAAAATTCTTCTGGCTTGAAAATCTATACGCTTTGCTAAAAAAATTGTCTTTTTGGGTTAAAATATCTATTATTTTAGTATAAAATTCAATGATTTGGTTGAGATTTTTCTGGTTGAAGATTCAACTGTTTTGCTGGAAATTAGTCCTTTTGAGATGAATATTTGATAGATTCAGTGTGAATTTGTATATCGTAACGACTTTGCACTTATTTAGTTGAATTTTTTTTTTAAAAATTAAATTAATTAAAAAAATTAATAATAACAATCCTTTTTTTCAACTAAACTTTCAAAATTAAGATATTATTGATACTTATTATTAAATTATTGTATAATTAATTGTTTAAACGTTTTAATTTAAACATAAAATAAACATAATAAAAAATAATGAATTAATATTATAAAATTTAATATTAATAATTATTTTTATAAATAAATAAATTAAATTAATATTAAATATTTAATATTTTAACAATTTATTATGTTATTATAATTTTTATAATTAAGATATTCAAAACTTCTAAAAAATAACAAATATAACAAATAATTAAAAAAATTAATACAAAAAATTAAAAAAGAAAATTTTTTAATTATAATTAATTAAATTAATATTAATAATTAATAAACATTATTAATATAATATTATTAAATATTATTAAATAATATTAAATTAGAAGTTTTTGAATTAAATCAAATGTTTAAATGCGAACTGTTACAATGAATAAAATTGTTAAAATTATTTTATTTTTATTTTGATTATATTATTTTATAATAATAATTATTATTAACATTATTACAATTATTTTGAACAATAAAATCAAACCATTTTTGGTTTAAAGTTCATTATTTTTAGTTTAAAATTCTACTACTATCTATTTGGTTTAGAATTCATCTCTTTTGTTCAAAAAACATTTTATTGTTTGAAGATTTATTTTTGGTTGATACTTAATTTTTTGAACTGAAAATTAACTATTCCATTTTTGGGTTGAAAATTCAACTAGCTTGTAAATATAATTTGTCTTTCTACCTACAAAATTGAAGAATTTTGTGGAAAATTCATATTTCTTGGTAGATAATTAATCTTTTTTGTGGAAAATTTATCTTTTTGTTGAAAATTTAACTATTTTGTTAAAAATTCATCTTTTTTTATTAAAAATTTAACTATTTGGCTAAAATTCAAACTATTTTCTTAAAAATTAATTCTTTTAAGATTCACCTTTTCGGTTGATAATTCATATATTTGGTAGAAAATTCGTATATTTTGTTGAAAAATCGTATTTTTGTATAGAAAATCAATCCTGTTTGTAGAAAATATATCTTTTTGGTTGAGGATTCAACTGGTTGAAAATTCTATTTTATTTTGAATGAAAATTAGTTTTTTAAACTGAAAATGAAACGATTCCACTTTTCGTTAACAACATATATATATATATATGTTGAATTATATATATGAATTTTCACCTAACAAAGATATATCTTTGTTAGGTGAAAATTCATTTTTTTTTCAGATTCATCATTTTAGTTGATAATTCATTTCTTTTGTTGAAAATTTAACTATTTTGTTGCAAAATTTTTTTTTCTGTTTTGAATTAACCAATTTTAGAAAAATCTTATTTTAACCATGAAAATTCAACCAATTTGTAGATAATTCGTTTTTGTACCTGCAAAATTCAACAATTTGGTTGATAATTCGTCTTTTCTGGTAGAAAATTAATATTTGTGTAGAAAATTAATCTTGTTTGTTGAAAATGAATTTTTTTGTTTGTAGATTCAACTAGTTGAAGATTCGTTGTTTTTTTGTTTGAAAATTAAGTTTTTAAACTAATTATTTAAGGATTTTATTTTTTGTTAAAAACTTATATTTTTTAGTTAAAAATTAAACTATTCGATTGAAAATCAACTTTCTGGTTGAAAATTCAAATTTTTCGATTTAAGAGTCGACTGTTTTCTAAAATTTTCGACTTTTTAGCTTGACAACTTCAACCTTTTATTGAAAATTCATCTTTTTGGGTAGAAAATTAATCTTTTTTATTGAAAATATATCTATTTGGTTGACGATGCAACTATTTTGCTAAATTAAAAATTCCTTTTTTGTTTGTTTATCGAAAAGTAATTTTTCGAACTGAAAATTTAACGATTCCTTTTTTCATTGAAAACTTATATTTTTGTATGTAAATTCAATTGTTTGGTTGAAAATTGATCTTTTTTCTTAGGAAGTTCAGCTATTTGGTTAAAGGTTTAACTATTTTCTTGAAAGTTCAATTATTTTGTTGAAAATTCAACTATTTTGTTGAAATCATTTTTTTTGTAGAAAATTCAACTTTTTTGTTCAAAATTCTACCGTTTGGGTTGAAAATTCAACATTCCTCTAAAAAATTCGTCTTGTTTACAACAATTTAAGGACAAAATAATTTTATTTTTACGAAAAACTGATGTACTGAAGAATTTGCTTAAATACATCGTTTATAACAATTAACCTTCATATTCCTAATTTAATAATTTTTTTCACTATGTTTTTTTTTACATTGTTGCAGGTGGGGTTGTCCAAAAGATCCAAAAGATGCAATTTTTTTTTTTTAAGTTTCTTAATTTTTATATGCTCAGTCAGGAAAGTTACTAATTTTTTAATATATAGTTTGTCATGTTAGATTTTTTTTTAAATAGCTACAACTAATTTAAAATGTACAGTTCTTAATGCCTTTTTAGAATTATTCAATTTTTACAGTCAGTAAATGTAAACTAAATCAGTTTTTGGGGTTTCCAGTTTTTATATTTCACTATCTCAATTCGAAAAATGTAGTCGTTTACATTTTAAAACATTAAAAATCCTTTAAATTTTGGAAATTCTATTCAAATTCCTTATAGTTTATGAAATTTCTTTCAATACCCCTGGAAATTTTAAAACCCCTTAAAATCATTAAAATTTTCGGAAATCTGATGAAATCTGTTAGGACAAATTTTCTACTTAAAGACGAATTTTCAACAAAAAAATAAAAAAATAAAAAATTGTTAACAAAATACTTGAATCCTCAACCAAATAAATGAATTTTCAATCAAGAAAGATGAATTTTGAACCAAATTTCATCAAAAAAGAAATTTTAAACCAGTAGAATTCACCCAAAAAAATTTTCAACCAATTAGCGGAATTATCAACACACAAGATTAATTTTCTACAAAAAAATTTTAACAAAATACATTAATTTTCAACAAAATTGTTGAATTTTAAATCTAGAAAGACGAATTAAATATACGTAAATCAGTTCGATTTTTAATCCGAAAATATGATAATTCCACAAAAAAGGTAATTTTCTACTAAATATTTTTATTTTTATTAAAATTGTTTAATTTTTAACCCAGTATTTCAATTTTGAATCAAAAATATGAATTTTTACCAAAAAAAGTTAATTTTGAACTAAATAGTTTAATTTTCTACAAATTTGTTGAATTTTGAAGCCAAAGAGAAGAATTATCTACAAAAAAATTAAATTTTCAACCTGAAAATAGTATTCTTCAACAAAAAGTTAATTTCCTAGGAAATAGATATATTGTCATAAAAATATGTTAATATTTAACAAAATAGTTGAATTTTTGAACAAAACTATGAATTAAAAACATTATTTTCAACTAAATTGTTTAATGTTCTGCCAAATTGTTGAATTTTCAAGACTTTTATTCGTTAAAATTGTATAAATGTGTCTACAAAAAAGGAGAAAAAAGATTAATTTTTAACCAATAGAATTAATTTTCTAAAAAAAAAAGATAAATTTTCAACCAAAAATGACATAATGAAAATTTCCCTTGAATAAATGAATTAAAAAAAAAAAATCAATTAAAATTATGAAATTTCATCGTAAAATTGTATAGTCAGGTTTTCAATTAAAAAAATTAATTTTCAACAAAACTGTTTGGCTGAGAATTTGTCTTTTTAATGAAAGACTCGCATTTACAACAAAATAGTTGAACTTTTAACAAAATATTTGAATTTTATACCTACAAATATGAATTTTCAAACGAATGATCAAATTTAAAAAAAAGGTTAATTTTGAATCAAAAACAGTTGCATTTAAAAAAAAAAAAGAATTCTCAATAAAAATGTAGTAGTGGACATTTTAAAACAAAAACAAGAAATTATTTTGCAACAAAATACTTAAATTTTCAATCAAAGTTGAATTTTCAAAAAAATAATTAAATTTTTAACAAATTAGTTGAATTTTTAACATACAAATAATTTTCAAGCATAAAGAATAAATATTCTATCAAAAAAGTAGAATTTTAAACCAAATGTGGAAAAGATACATTTTCAGTAAAAAAATTAATTTCAAAAGAAAAAAAGAAATTTTCAAAAAAAATTGTCAAATTTTTAACAAAAGAGATGAATTTTCAACTAAAATCATGAATTTTTCAACGAAAAAAACGAATTTTTAACAAATAAAGAATTTTCAGTCACATTTACTAAATAATTTCAATGTATTTTGAATGTATTAAAAATTAGTTTACTTTTGATATATTTAACGTTTAATATAACAAAATAGTTATTTTTTTATAAATTTTAATGTGAAAAGTCTAATATTATATTCCTGGCTCAGAATTCTTTTCTTTTGGTTACAACTGCTATTATTTGTATGATAATTTGATTATTTTATTTAAGATTAAACTATTTTTTGAAACTCATTTTTGTGTGGAACAATAAACTGTTTTGTTAAATATTTATATTTTTATGTGAAATTTTTTTTATTTTTGTTTGAAATGTCATCTTTTATTATTGAAAAGTTATAATTTTAGTTTTAAATTTAAAGTTGATTTCTTTTATTTTAATAGTCTGCTATTATATTTTTGATTTATAATTTATCTCCTTTGATCGAATTATTAATTTTTTTTTGGTGGAGCAATCATCTGTTTCGTTAAATACTCACATTTTTATATGAAAAATTTCTCATTTTCGTTTGAAATGTCACCTTTCATTATTGAAAAGTTATAGTTTTAGTTTTAATCCAATTTTTTGGTTGAAAGTTGATTTCTTTTATTTTAATAGACCACTATTATATTTTTGATTCATAATTCATCTACTTTGATTGAATCAATAATTGTTAGTTTTTAAATCATTTTAATTTATAAATATTCAATTAAAAATATTTATCTTTATAATTAATGTTTTACTTTAATGTAATAATTACGTATTTATATATACATTATAAATTTTGTAAATCATGACTTACATAAACATAAACAACAACTGATACGATAAAAATCTTAACATAAAAATATTCACGTATAAAAAAGTTATACTAAAATACATTTTACTTTTTCGTAATAACTTGCATCATTTATGATAAAAATTATAAAATTAAATTTGTATGAAAAAAATCACTAAATCTCTCAATGCATAATAAAACATTAGTGGCGAATGGATTACTATAGAGTAAAGACAATAATTGTCGAGCAAATATACGTGTTATAACGAGCAATGCCCAATTTATTTTAGAAATAACATTTCTTTTCATTTATAGAAAAAAAAAATTCCCGAATTGGAAAACTCCCGAATAATAAAATTCCCGAATTATAAAATTTCCGAATAATAACATTCCCAAATAGTTTATAATATTACCGAGTTGGAAAATTCCCGACAGTTCGAAATATTACCGAATTTGAAAATTCCCGAATGATAAAATTTCCGAATAATAAAATTCCCGAATAATAAAATTTGCGAATAATAAACTTCCCGAATTGGAAAATTCTCGAATAAAAAAATTTCCAGTAGTTTATAATTATACCTAATTGAATATTCCCGAATAATAAAATTCCAGACAGAAATTCGCCGAATTATAAGATATCCGAAATAGAAAATTCCCAAATGTAAGCAATTAATTTTTATGAATAAATATTATTTATTTATTAAAAATACAATAATCAAATGTTTTTATGAAAAAAATTACTTTAAATGTTTAAAGTTTCTAAAATTATTGTTTGAATTTGAAACAATAATTGAAAAAAATTTGGGACGACTGAAAAATCCCGAAAAATAATTTCTGGAAGAAAATTGTTCCCACTTATTGTTATTTTTAATTCAAACAATAATTTCAGAAACTTTTAACAATAAAAATATTTGATTATTGTATTTTTGATAAATCAATCATATTTATTTAAAAAATGTTATTTGTTTAAATTCGGGAATTTTATAATTAGGCAATTTTTTAGTTCGGTAATATTATAAACTGTCAGGAATTTTATCAATCGGAAATTTTCCAATTCTGTAATATTATTACTGTCCAGGAATTTTATTATTTGGGAATTTTCGAATTCTAGAATTTTATTATTCCGGGATTTTCCAATGGAACGAATGAAAAATCTCGAAAATAACATTTCCGACACTGTAAAATTTCTGAATAGGAAAATTCCCGAACGCTTAATTTCCCGAATTAAAAAATTTCCAAATAATTAAATTCCCGAACAGTATATAATATTACTGAATTAGAAAATTGCCGAATAATAAAATTCCTGAAAAAAATTGCCGAATTATAAAATATCCGAACTATAAAATTCCCAAATTATAGAATTACTGAATTTTGAAAATTAAAAAATGGTTTTTATTAAATATTATTTATTTATTAAAAACACAATAATCAAACATTTTTATCAAAAAATTTTGTTTTATTTCGAAAGTTTTTAAAATTATTGTTCGAATGAAAAATAACAATAATTGAAGAAAATTGTTATCCAAAAATATACTTTTTCAATTATTGTTATTTTACATTTAAACAATAATTTTAGAATCTTTAAACGTAAAAAATCATTTTTTTTTTTTTTGCTAAAAATATTTGATTATTGTATTTTGAATAAATAAATAATATTCATGAAATAAATTTTTTAAATTGTTTAAACTCCGGAATTTTCTAGTTTGGATATTTCATAATTCGGCAATTTTCTGCCAGGAATTTTACTATTCGGGAGTTTGCAAATTCGGTAATATTATAAGCTGTCGGAAATTTTTCAATTCGGTAATATTAAAAACTGTCCGGGAATTTTATTATTCGGGAATTTTCCCATTCCGAATTTTATTTTTCGGGAATTTTATTATTCGGAAATTTTATTATTCGGAAATTTGATTATTCTGAATTTTTATAATCACGGAATTTTCCAATTCGGGAATTTTATTTTACGGGAATCTTAAAATTCGGTAATATTGGAAACTTTTGGGAATTTGCCAATTCGGGAATTATGTTATTTAGGAATTTTATTGTTCGGGAATTTTATTATTCTGTAATTTTCAGATTCGGTAATATTATAAACTGTCCGGGAATTTGATTATTCTGGAATTTTATTATTCGGGAATATTCCAATTCAATAATAATATAAAAATCATTTTTTTTCTGTGTAAAAAAAAATTTAACGAAAATTCTGCAGTGCAGGAAAATAGTCGAGAGAACTTGGACTCGATTGCCGGCGCGCGGACGAGAGAAGAAGAGTGGGGAAACTCGGTCGAACTGTCAGGGGTGGGGGGTCTGAATTCGCCTCTGAGACTTCTCCTCCGCTTCGCTTCCTCGAGTTCGGGATGTCTTCAATCGCTTATTATTATTATTATTATACCATTAAGCCATTTCCCTTTCGGGGTAGGCGTGACTTGCTCGGTTGGAAAATAGTATTGGGTATATGGGTGAATTGGTGTAGAGTATATAGGTATAAGTTAGATAGGTATATAGATGTAAAGTAGATAGGTATATAGGTGTTAGGTATATATGTTTTAGATTGATCTGGAATTCTCGTGTCATTTATTCAAATGACACGTTTACTCCGCAACACTGCTCCGACCCAGGTTGCTGATCAATCTCTCTAGCGATCACCCCAAGTGAAGAGCCTCACAAAATTGTTATGTATGGTTCCCCACTTGGGCCCATTAGATTCCAAGGTCTTTGTTTCAGGCTTCATTCATTCTATTGTCACTCTGTTTACAAACTATTTGTCGCCACACTTTTCTGTCCTGGCATACTATTCTAGCTTCCTTCACGTCCATGCATTTTTTCATGCAAGCTCGTGTGTTTCTATGGCTTCTTACGTCTCTTCGGATTAATGTCTCATTTACCGATTCTAACCATTCTTTCGGCGGTCTACCTCTAGGCATTCTGCCATTTACTTTACCTTTGTACACTTGTTTGGTCAGTGCCCTATAAAATTTCACTTTTGCCTAGTAGGTCCCTTTTCTCGGATCGCGTCACATTTATTGAATATAAATAACATAGAAAAAAATAGTATTTTGTTTATTCTTTTTCATTAAACAAAATTAATAAGCGCGCGCCTTGGTACGCGCAAGAATACTAGTGAGGTATAAAATGTCATTATGTTAAAAAAGTGAAAATGATGTCAAAGCTTCAAAATAAATTTTTTTGTAACCTCATGTGTAAAAGAACGTACCTGTAGGTTAAAATTTATTAAGAAACTACGTTTTTAGTCAAAATTAGTGAACTCCAAAGCGTTTTTGAAGTAGTTAGAAAAGACGGACAATAATAATCAATCAGCTGATTGGAACAAACCAGAAGCACTGATTCACACATAGAGTGTGTAAGAAGTAAATAGAAGCACCACCTTTAAATAGAAAAGTGGACATACAAAAGCGCAGTGCCTCTAGTGAGCGCGCCAGAAAGTTTGAAGATTCAAAATAGAAAAAGAAAAGTTCCTAATTTAAAATGCTTTATTAATAATTGTTAGTATGCCATCTCTCAGGTTTTAAGTTAACACAAATGTTAAAATATTTTTTTAGTAAACATTGATTCGAGAAATTTCCGTTGCGAAAGTCCAGTTTTATTATTACTAATTTCACAATCTCTCTTATGTTCCTCTATTCATGTCTTGAATCTCTTACAAGTTTCTCCAACATAAAATATTGCAACAATTACATTTAATCATATATAGATATCATATATATGTAGTATAGAAACTTTTATTAAATTTTAACTAATAAAGGTGAGAATTGAAAAAAAAGTATTAAATTTCATCTAAGTTCGTGACGTTACATGTACTGACCCCCCCCCCCCTCCCTGTGTTCTGAACGTCTGGTACAGCAGCCCGCCTACAAATGGCACAGTTGTTGCTCCAAGGTCATGGCGTGCTCGTTCTAATGCAGCTTCTCAGCGTACAGGACGAGAGACAGTTGCGACTCTCGCCTCGGAAGGGCCGCAGTGCGCGAGTTCTCAGTCGACTATATTGCACAATATTATGCATTTCAATTGGAAACGGTTCAGGGGGCCCTGACTGCTTACGTTTGAATCCCTCCGACTCGCGACCAAGGCTATTTGCCGGCAACCCCCGAAACGGGACTGGAACCGATAGTTCGGTGTATTTAAAACATGCTTTGTACAAAATTCTAATAAAAAAAATTTCTTTCGAGAAATTGAGGTGAAAAATTATTTGAACTTTTAAAATATTCATAAGCAAACTTTGCAGATCGGAACGAATTATGAGTTCAGCGTCTCTATTTCAAATTTTTTATTTGAGATTAAAATGAAATCTACTTCCTTATGAATAATTTTCTCCAACGAAAACAGCGCAAGAAAAAAATTCAGAATTTAAATTAGATTTCCAAACTACCTCCTTTTTGCCTCACAAGAGACAAATACATAATTTAAAAAAAATTACATTCAGAGTTTCCGCAAGCTCCATGAAGTTTAATACGTATTTCCAAAAAGAAAAAATACGTTTTTGCACATTTTATTTCAAATCGTCAATATTAGGTGTATCAAGTTGACACTAAACATTTCTCTTTACAATGAGCCATAGAATACGAATCGAAAATTACTTTTTGAATTTTACCCCCATAAGTCCGTTTTATAGGGTCCCAAAATTCCCCGTAAGTGAAAAATGCAACATTATTTCTAACACATATGCTAAGATTGGCCACTCTTGTCCACTTATAACTTAAAGTGAGCTAATAATTAATTTAAATTTAAAAAGCATAATTGGTTGGAGATGTTGTTATTGTTTATAAGTATATTTTCCTATAGCAAAGCCAGAAAAAGGCGGTTCTTTCTGAAATTTTTGACTTCGCTCGGCTCTTTAGTCATGAACAAATTATAAGTAAACATGAAGGAGAATCATTTTTTAAACAATCTGTTTTATTTTTGTGAATAGTAGTAGAGCTATATGAAAGCGGAGTCATTTACCGACCATGCAAGGCTCTGTTACTAACGTTCTGCTCGATGCTAAGGCATCCTTTTCCAAAAATGGCGGCATCCAGCTAGGTTGCCACACTGTCTCTGGACCCTCTGTACTGATTCTGTAGGGTCTTAATACCCCCACTAAGCCACTCAGCGGAGTGGAACTAGCGAGCGAGTCTTCGATCTAGGTATGCGACCCGTGGTTGAGTAGGCAACGGAAGCGGGACGAGAGCTTCCTCCCGCTCAGATCAATTCAGTCACCGCTTGTGGTCACAGTCAGTCTCTGGCCGCGTCAGGCCTTTACACTTTTGTATTTGACTCAAGTACGTGCACTGTACTTATTTTCAATAAATTATTATAGCAGTTACTTGTAGTGTAACTTTACTTCCTTCACGTGAGCCACCTATTGGCAGAGATATAAACTAACCAATTTACCGACAATGCACGAGTAGCAATGACAGCAGAGGAAGGACTGGCAGGTGACAGCATGGGTGGAGAATCGACGAGTTTATAAGCAACTTTGGCTCTAAGCTCCGAACATTCTAGCAGGTTCCTGAGCATATGCAGATAAAAACGATCCTGAAGGAAAACTTCTAATGAAAACAAAAGGTAAGTTCTTGAACTATATTTTATTAATGGCTTTTCGTGCATGACTTTCATGGCTTGGCTTTTTGCTTGCATGTAGATTTGCTTCTTATATTTTCAAAACGTAGCAACTAATATGTTTTTTTTTAATTTTCTCCTACATTGGATTGCAGTCTCGCAACAGTTCGTACTACCACCAGTCGGTATTATCTTACGTACGCCAGTCTTGCAGATTTATCGACAGTCGATAATGCAGATTTTCGACATATATCGAGCTTCCATCAGTAAGGAAGTGATGTACCAACCTTAGTCATCACCTACTGCTACCTATTGCTTAATGGAATTGTTTTTTTGTTTTGAAAGAATCTATGTATACTCTAAAAGATAGCCTCTACCGCAAGTATCCACGTGCATGGAATTTAAATATTATTTTTGGAAACTTTATGAAATGTTCAGTCTCTTTTTACAGGAAATATAAAAATCTGATTGGATACTCAAGAATTTCGAAAAAGAGGGCTCTGGAGGTAACTTTATTGGATTTTTGCTTCTCTCTCTCTCTATCCTCAAATATTATGTGTCTTTGTGATACTTTAAATGGCAATTTCTCTATTAAAAGCTAATTAAATAATTATTAAACATAAAAATTCAGAAAGAAAAAAAACTTATTCAAATTTTTAAAATTCATTTCAAGGTGAACTTGTGGATAAGGAGGACGACGACGACGTGGATGACTGTGCATCAGCTTGTGGTTGAATTTTTAAATTAGGTAATATTTTATACAAAATCAAATAAATCAAATTGAATAAGTCCTTTGGTCTTATTATTTCAATATGTCTGAGCCTATTTGTATAATAGTAATAAACAATATACAAATGAATATGTCACAGAAAAAACGGAATGTAATCTTTACAGCGACTTTAGGATAATCTTTACCTGCAACAAAAGTTAACTTCACGTGGTAAGATTTACTCACCACATGGGAAATAGTTACCATGTCAACTCTAATAAATCTTGTTTTGTTACGATGCAAAAAAATTCAACTTTATCTACTTGAAAATTACTTGCAACAAATATTCACTTTTGTTTTTTCTATGGTTAGGTACATTAGCCCAAGTTATTTAAAAATTATTTTTAATTTCAATTATAAATTCGCTTTACATTACATGTATCAACTGTAGATTAATTTTATATTTTCAGTTACAGCTAAGTTAGCTTTAAAATACGTTTGAGGTGGATGTTAAAGTAGAGTTTCGATTTTGGTTTAATGATTATTTAATTAGCTTTTAAGAGAAAAACAACCATTAAGATTCTATTAATGTGGTTGCAATAATTCCGGTCAGCAAAATTATTTCGCCTTTTCTTTAAGAAACAAATAGATTCTGCTGAAATAACTATCAGCCAATCTTTGCTCGTTGTGTGCCACGTCTGACCATAGGCAGCTCACACCACTGACACTCTCGGTAATCCGCGTGAGACAGTGATGCAACTTCGTGCGTCTAAAAGGTCAGCTGCCTCTCTTTAGCGTCCGCGCTCAGCGTGCTGGAGATGAAACGGTAATTTCTTAATGTGTTCGCAAAATATGCAAGATTACTCGAAAAATAGGAGATTAATTCAAATTTGGTTTTCTGCATGGTAAAGAGTATAAAGAAATCTAGGATTATTAAAACTAAGAAAATTGATAAGGTATTGAACTAAATTGAATAATAGGGAAGAGTGGTCCGAAGTCGGCACTGTGGGTTAAGTCGGCACCCTCGCGTTTCTCAGAGATGGTGCGCATGACGGCTTAACCATTTTGTCGAATGACAAGTTGGTAGACATGGACGTAATTTATGCTGACAATTGTCACTTTAGTTTTCGCTTGACAGCCTTTTGCCTGATTAATTCGATTTTTCATTCGGATTTGTTTCACGTGCGTAATATAATCTCATGTATAAACATTCGTAGTGGTCCTGAGTCGGCACCAAACAGGTGGTTCTGAGTCAGTACCCTTTTGTTGATTTTGTTGTTATTTATGTGTCATTTTAATTTGTTGTGTTTCAATTCCATGTCACTCGTCTCTCGTTGGTTCTGTGTCTTTTCATTGACTTTTCGTTGAGTTCATTTCCAATATTCCACCTTTTTTCATTGTAAATGTTCTAAATTTCTCCATTTCCCCCTAAAACTTACATAACTTGCCCTTTTTCTTGCATTTGAGCGGAAAAAATTATATGCCGACACATGAGCAGGGAGAGCCAACTTAGGACCACCATTTTGAGAAATAGCAAAAATCGACTTCTTCACTTTGTGCTGCGTTGCGACCGCAAAAATCACTCCAGTCTGTTCCGAACGACATAGGATTGTAGATAAAGGATCATGGTACCTGACCAAAGATATTAAAGCGCCGTTAAATCCTGTTTACCCTCTGTTTTCGATAAAAACTCTTACTGTGCCGACTTAGGATCACTCACCCCTATAATAAATGATGCTGATGGAATAATTTGTATTCTTCTTGCAGAGGCATCATCATCACTTCTTATTCGTCAAAAGCGTACGTCTTCCTCATCTGGACAGAAACACAAGCATTCGCCGCAGGCTTCCACTTTATCTAGTCGACCCCCCTCAGAACGCCTTAATCCCGGTTGGGTCAGGGTTATGAAGGGTACCAACGTGGTTGGTATTGGCATTGTAGTACAGCCACGCGTCATCGTAGCGAAGGCTAGCATTTTTCGGGAAGAGGTGCAATATCATGTTGAATACCCTGGCCAAAGTGGACAGCTGATTCGGCGCAGAATAATAGCTGTTAAGCTAAATGGGAAATACAGACGCTTACATGAAGGACCTGGTGGGCCTCACGATATTGCCATGGCTGACACTGATGGTGACACGCCGAAGAAAAAATTCGTATTCAAACTGCTTAGTGAAGTAGAAGAGTTTACACCCAAACAAATATTGTGGATCGGTTCCAGAACAGGATGCCTCGAGGACGAAAAATTCTTTTCATTTTCTTCATTCGCAGTGTAGGCATTGACGTTTGCAATTTTTATGTATAGCTCAAGTCTTGAGTTGATGCGTTAGATAAATAATCTTCACAATATTTCAGTCTTCTTTTTATTATGATAATAATTAGAGTACTAATACTTTTGTATTCATATTTGTTAAATAAAATTTTCTTTTCTAATATCTATAGTTCTTTCAAACATGAAATTAAAAGGTTTTGCTAGATTTGGTTTTAAAAACATAACACATTTTTTTTAAACATGTTAGGAGCATTCAAAAACTACATCACACATTTATGTGTTTGTGTTGAAAGTTTATTCTTTTTAATTGAAAAGTCTGATATTATATTTTTGGTTCGGAATTCATCTCTTTTGGTAAGAAATTCTGCTGCTTGGTTGAAAGTTGAACTACTTTGTTAAACATGAATTCTTTTGGTTAGAGTTTTAACTATTTTGTTCAAAACTAATTTTCTCAACTGAAAATCTAACTGTTCCGTTTTTGTTAAAAATAGATCGTTTTTAGTTAAAAATTCAACCAACTGTTTTGTAGAAATTTCGCCTGTTTGGCTCACAAATTTATGTTTTGCTAAAAAATCGTTTCTTTGTGTTAAACGATCTATTATTTTTGTATGAAATTCAACAATTTGGTTGGCATTCATTTTCTCTCTTAAATAAAAAAATCTTTCTTGGTTGAAAATTCACCTCTTTTGGTAGAAATTTGATATTTTTTGTTTAAAGTGCAACTGTTTTCTTGAAAATTAATCTATTCTGGTTCAAAATAACTGAACAGTTAACTTTACCATTTCTGGTTGAAATTTTTTTTTTTTGTTGAGACTCATCATTTTAGATGAAAATTAATTCCTTTTGTTAAAAATGTAACTATTTTTCTAAGAATTTGTTTTTTCTTTTTCATTAGGAATTAATTATCTTCATTGAAAATGCAACAAGTCCATTTTTTGTTTAAAATTGATATTTTAAATTGAAAGTTAATCTTTTCTGGTTAAAGATTCATGCAGAAAATTAATCCTCTTGGTTAAAAATTCATCCTTCTTTGTTCAATTTGGTTGAATTCAACTTTTTTTTGTTCAAAATTAAAATCTTTTTTTTGGTAACTATTAACGTTGAAAATATTTCGTTAAGAATTCTTTTTTTGTTGTTTGAAAAATCAACTACTTGGTTTAAACGTTAAAGTGGAACTACTTTATTAAAAATCCTTTTTTTTAATTGAAAATTCATCACTCTTATTGGAAATATTTTTATTTTAAAGATGCATCATTTTAGTTGAAAAAAATTTTTTTAAATAATTTTTTTGACTGAAAATACAAATATTCCATTTTTTGTTCAAAATTGATACTTCGGGGTTGAAAATTTAACTGTTTAGTAAATAATTCGTCTTTCTATCTTCAAAATTCATCAATTTGGTTGAAAATTCGTCTTCTGTGGTAGAAAATTCATTTTCTGGGTGAAAAATTAATCTTTTTGGTCGAAAATTTAATCTCTTTGTTGAAAATTCATCTTTATGGTTGAGGATTTAACTCGTTGAATATTCATTTTTCAACATTAGTTTTTAAACTGAAAACTTAACAATTCCGTTTTTCGTTGAAAACATATCTTTTCTAGTTAAAAATTCTTTTTTTGTTGTTGAAATTTCATCATTTCAGTTAAAAATTAATTTCTTTGGTTAAAAATTCATTTTTTTTCGTATCATGTGTCGTGTTTTCAAACAATTTATATTTTAATTTTTGAAGTTATTCCTTCATGATTAAAACAAAAACTATGCGTCCTATCAAAAAATGATTTACAACAAAAGTGTAGACCTTTTCCGGGCCAACAATTTTTTTCTATTCATTAATTCCGTATTTTGCATGGTTCGACCGCGAAATGGAATTTTTTATTTTTAATAACATTTTTTTGTTCATATTTTACATAAAACTTATACCTTCTCGTAAGGATGAATAAATAAAAAATGTGAAAATTACAGAATTTGTCCCCCTTTAGCATATTGAAAACAAAAATTTCTTCCAACAGTTCAGGAACAAATCAAATACAAAATTTCTACACTTTCACTTGAATAAAAATGTTAAAAGATTCCCTCTTCCGATTCAGACAAATATTTAAAATGAAAAATTCTTCACCTTCCTCATGAGAAAAATGTTGAAAATAGGGAATCTTCCTTGCTTCAACTCGATTTAAATTTCAATCTAAATGCTTGAAATATAAAAAAAACTCCCTTTTTCGATTCAGAAAAAAATAGAAACTTAAATTTTCTTCCTTCCAGCTCAATAAAAATGTTACAAAATGTCCCTATTCCAATTCAGAAATAAATTGAAAATGAAAATTTCCGCTTTCAATCCAGAAACAAATTAAATTCTAAAATTTCCTGACGCTTTGAGTTTTTAGGTAAATATTTAATACTAAAATTGAACAAATTTCCGGTTTGAAAGTTTAAGTTTGCAATTTTAATGACCCAGACTAATGTTAATTTGGAAAAGAAAATATTTTCCAAACATCTTTTCCGTCGAATTTTAAGTATAATTTATTTCGTTATAACTTTGGAATACCACATTAAAAAAATGGTTAAAATTAAATTATAATTTAAAAAGGATTCACACAATTCAGATCACGAAAACAATTAAAAGAACATGACATAAATTTTAATAAAAATTTTCTTCTAATTACCAGAAGGTATAATTGAATTTTGTAATTTAACTAAGCGAGCAGGTCATCTGTCATGTACAAAATGGTTCCATTAAATTGACATTAGCATAATCTAATTGCTCCTTTCATCGCAGAATATTTTTTCATCAGCATTTTAAAATTTTTATAAGAAAAAATATCTGAACTTTGATTTTCATGAAATGAAAGGCTATATTTGTGCTTACAGCACTGTAAGTCTTTCGCAATTATCATCTCGTTTTCCAGTACATTTCATTTTCTGTTATAATTGCTGAGATAAAATTTGCATTAATTCTTAAGTTTTCCCAAGACAGAAGTAATTTACTGCGAAAAGTTCAAGATTCTTCCGCCCCTAGAGTCACCTCCTGAAGTTATAATTGCTTTTTCGAAATATTTCTTATAAACCTAAATGCTACCAGGTCGCTGATAAAAATTAAAAAAAAAAAAACAGTATTTTTTTCAAAAATTCTTTTACTCAAAATTTATACTCTTGAAGAAAATAATCAAACCCTATTGATTGTTGATTTTATATAATTATTTTTGAATTTTCGCAAGACATTTACAGTTATATAATGTGTGAAACTTAAAAAATAAAAAAGTAGATATGGTAGATGAATTTTCAACTAAGAACTTTTCTATCCAAAAAGACTAATTTTCAACCCAGAACTTTTCTATCCAGAAAGACATGTTTTCAACGAAAATAAAATTTTTAACCGAATAATTGAATTATCAACAAAATATTCGAATTTGGAACTAAATAGTTGAATTTTCTACCATAATATTTAAACTTTTAGCCCAAAAAGACAAATTTGCAACCAAATACATGGATTTTCCACTGAAAAGGATCAATTCTCAGTTGAAAAAATATTAAAATTTCAACCAAAAAGAGGAATTTGTAGTAAAATGACGAATCTTTAAAAAAGGAAAAAAAGAAATTGTTAACAAAATATTCAACAAAATAGTTAAATCATCAACTAAATGGATTACATTTTAATTAAACAATTGGCGGTTGTTTTGTCAAATAAAATACTATGTCATGTTTCGATATGATGCTCAGCTAGTGCTGATTGCGTGAAATGTTTCAGCCTGACTTTACTCTCATGTTCCTTTACGCGTTGGCTCACCGCTCTCCCGATTTCTCCAATATAGACTTTGCCACAAGAACAAGGGATTTTATATACTCCCGGATCACTGAGGGATGCCTTTTTATCTTTAGGGTTGTTTAGAAGTTGTCCTATTTTCGCAGGTGATTTAAATATGGTTTGGATGTAGGTTTGTTGAGAATTCTTCCTGTTTGTTCTGTGATACCTTGAATGTAGGGTAGAATGGTGGTCGTTTTTCTCTCTATTTCTTCAGTAGGTTGTGTTGACTTGTTTCGTTGAGTGCATTTTTTTATTGCTTTATCAATTTGTTTGTTTGTGTAATCGTTTTGTATTAAGATTTGTTTAATGTTTTGTAACTCCTTTTGTAACTCCTTTTGTAAGTTATCTTTATCTGTTATTGAGACAGCTCTGTAGACAAGGAATTTGATGACCGATTGCTTTTGAGATGGGTGGTGGTGAGAGGAGACATGTAGGTATCTGTTTGAATGGGTGGGTTTTCTGTAAACTTCATGTCCTTATGTGTTATCAGATCTTTCGTAAACTAGTACGTCCAAGAAAGGCAATTTTCTGTTTTGTTCAATTTCAATAGTAAACTGGATATTAGGGTGCAATCGATTTATGAAATCGAAAAACTTGTGTTGTTCATCTAGTCCATATCTTCAGATGACAAAAGTGTCGCCAACGTAACGGCACTAAAATTCCGGTTTAAGCTTGGATTGGTTGAAGACTTTAGTTTCTAGATGTTCCACAAAGATGTTGGCTATTACAGGTGATATTGGAGATCCTATTGCTGCTCTTGAGGTTTCTTCGTAGAATTGGTTATTGAAAGAGAAGTAAATAATATTGAGACAGTGTTCTATGAAAAGTACAAATGTGAATCTGTTGTATCTTTCCGATAGAGTCAAAAGAGTTTTTGGGCGTGTGTGATAGAGTTTCCTGTGAAAGGATTCAGTTCTTTGGCGAGGAAGCGTGCTAGGTTGCAAGTTGGTGATTTTACTGCGCTGACGATCGGTCTATGTGGAATGTTGTTTTTGTGGATTTTTGGGAGTCCGTAAAGTTTTGGAGAGATGGGATTAGTAGGTATTATTCAGATATTGTTTTGCTGTCAAATTTAGAGTCTTTGAGAAGGGTTTTTGTTTTGCTGACTATTGTTTTTGTGGGGCCTCTTTCAAGTTTTTTATATGTATTGTCAGTGAGAAAGTCCATGATTTTGTTTTCATAGTCTTCTTTATTCATTATTACTGTTTTGTTGCCTTTTTCTGTGGGTGATATTATGATGTCTTTATATTGTTTTAGTTCTTTAACTGCTGTTTTTTCTTGTTTTGTTAAGTTTGAGAAGGGAAGTTGGGCTTGGCGTAAGATGTTGGTCGTCCTGCGCCGTATGTCATTCGCTTTTTCGAGTGGAAGGGTAAATATTGTGGATTCCAAATTACTAATGATTTCTTCTTTTGGGATTTTGTAGGGAGCCACTGCAAAATCATGTGCTTTAGAGAAAACTGAAGTCATTTCATTGCTGAGAGGATGGTTAGAGATGTTTTTTACTGTGTTAGTGGTGTGTCCCTTCATAGAAGTAATTTGTCAATTTTCATTTTTTGTTTTTGAGTGGAAAGATCTTTAATCTGTTGGGATTGGTCAAATGATATGCGGTCCAATGCAGACCAAATGTCAAATCTGAGAGTGTTTGATAGAAAAAGGTGAAATTTTAATAGCTTTTTGGAGGTAGTGTGCAACAATAGTCAGCAAAACAAAAACCCTTTTCTCCAAAACTTTACGGACTCCCAAAATTCCAGAAAGACAACATTCCACTCAGACCGATCATCAGTGAAATAAACTCACCACCTTACAACCTAGCACGTTTCCTCACCAAAGAACTGAATCCCTTCACAGGAAACTCTATAACACACGTCCAAAACTCTTTTGACATTATTAAAAAGATACAACAGCAATGGGATCTCCATAACAGATAAAGATAACTTACAAAAGGAATTACAAAACATTAAACAAAGCTTAATACAAAACGATTACACAAACAAATTTATAAAGCAATAAGAAAATACACTCAACGAAACAAGTCAACATAACCTACTAAAGAAAGAGAGAAAAAAACGAACACCATCCTAACCTACATTCAAAGTATGACAGAACAAATAGAAAGAATTCTCAATAAACAGAACATCCAAACCATATTTAAATCACTCGCGAAAATAGGACTACTTCTAAACAAACTTCAAGATGAAAAGTCACCTTTCAGTGATCCGGGAGTATATAAAATCCCTTGTTCTTGTGGCAAAGTCTACATTGGAGAAACCGGGAGGGCGGTGAGCCAATGTGTGAAGAAACATGAGAGTAAATTCAGGCTGAAACATTTCACGAAATCAGCACTAGCTAGACAAAACAATCGTCATCGCAAAAACCTACAATATTTTTACAAGAAAACATAGAGAAGCAATCGAAATCTTAAAACACCCTAATAACATCAATAGGGACAATGGATATGATACCAATTCGATTTGGGTTTCCGTTCTCCAGGGTTTTTAAAAAAAGACTTGATTGGCCAATCAAGTTAGACCAGTCCCACGGTGGGACGTTGTGGCCTATCACAGGCATCGTAGAGAATATATAATATATAAATATATATATATATATATAGTTTTGGAAAATAGAAAGAATTCTCAATAAACAGATTATTCAAACCATATTTAAATCACCCGCGAAAATAGGACAACTTCTAAACAAACTTCAAGATGAAAAGGCACCTTTCAGTGATCCGGGAGTATATAAAATCCCTTATTCTTGTGGCAAAGTCTACATTGGAGAAACCGGGAGCGCGGTGAGCCAATGTGTGAAGAAACATGAGAGTAAATTCAGGCTGAAACATTTCGAGAAATCAGCACAAGCTAGACAAAACAATCGTCATCGCAAAAACCTACAATATTTTTCCAAGAAAACATAGAGAAGCAATCGAAATCCTAAAACACCCTAATAACATCAATAGGGACAATGGATATGATACCAATCCGATTTGGGTTTCCGTTCTCCAGGGTTTTTAAAAAAAGACTTGATTGGCCAATCAAGTTAGACCAGTCCCACGGTGGGACGTTGTGGCCTATCACAGGCATCGTAGAGAATATATAATATATAAATATATATATATATATATATGAGAACAACATAACCTGAAACTTCAGTTTCAGGTTGGCCTTTTAGAAGTGAAGGATTGAAACCCGAAAAACCTCCTTTAAATTTATTATAATGAATCATCGTGAAAGCATTAAATCTATTATTAAAAATATAATAGTAGAATTTTTAATTAAAAAGAATAAACTTTCAACTAAAAATAGTTGGATTTTCTTATTATTTTATGCTTATTTAGTTCGCTTTGAAGCGAAAAAACGAGTAAAAAGTAGGTCATCGTTGCGATGGTAAATTTTATTGAATGCTTTTTGATTATGATTAAAGAAAAATAAAAAGGATAAGAGATGGAGTAGAGTGAGGAAACAAAAGTAGGTGAAATGGGGGGGGGGGGTGAAGTTGCGGAGAAGTGAAGAGAAGCAGGTGAAATGATGATGGGTGAATAGGGGTGGGAAAGTGAGGGTTGGGGAAGGGGATTAGGGGAACGAAAGTGTTAGCTGGAGAAACAAAGAGAGGAGGAACTAGAGGAGGAAGGAGTTTGGGAAACGGGGAACGGAGGGTGAAGTAAGGGGGGGAAAGTAGGAAAAGTTTTTTAAAATACATCCCTTTGGTTGAAAATGTAACTACTATTCTGAAATTTCGCCTTTTTGGGTTGAAAATGAACTGCTTCGTTGAAAAATCGTATTTTTTAGTAGAAAATTCAATTGCTTTGTAACAAATTCATCTTTTTGGCTTGGTAATTCAACAGTTTCGTTGCAAAGCCTACTATTTTTTTGAAAATTCGTCTATTTGGTGGAAAATTAATCTTCTTGGTTGAAAATTTAAGGATTAGGTCAAAAATTATAGTATAATATAGTCGGTTGTCCGTCCGTCAGTCTGTAGTGAAAATGAGGAAAATGAGAGTGAGTAAGGTGAATTAAGGGGAATTAGGGGTGGTAAACTAAGGAAAATGAGGGGAAGTGAAAATAAATTAGGGAGAGAAAGTAGGGAAAGTGAGTGTGAGTGGGGCGAAATAGGGGAGATGATGAGAAATGAGGGTGATTAGGGAAGGGGATGTGATGTCTGGAGAAGGGAAGTAGGGGAACGAAAGTATTATCTGGGAAGGCGAGGAGAGGGGTAATTTTTGGAGAAAGAAGGGTGAAATGAGAGATGAAGCAGGAGAATATAGGGGGATTAGTAAATAGAAAATATGGGAGGAGATTTTGTTGGATTTTTGGTTTTTTCAAATTTCAAGAATTTCGTAGTTATATGTGAATGTTTAACGTTCAAGAAAAATTTAAAGTTTCTATTAATTCTGAATTGAATTTCTCAAATTTCTATTATTTAATTTAGATTCTTTTAAATTTGAGTCAAAACTTATATTAAGTGACTTTGCCTTTTTCTTTATTAAAAAATATAGGCTGGTTGTAATTTATCAGCATGTGACAGAACAAGTGTTTCCTTTTTAGATAAAGATTTCTCAGTATTGCCGGAGACAGTAAAAATTTATCGTTTTCCGATAATACTAACTTATTGTATACGACGTTTGCTTCTAAAAAAGGGTGAAACATATGTTCCGAAAGCCATTCCCAAACTAACTGAAATTCAAGTAACTTCCTTTTGCATAATTTGTCGTATTCTTTTACCAACAAAAGTACTTTTGTATCCTAAATTTATACAAAATAGGTTTAAATTCAGCCAAACTTTACTGAATTTATTGCTAACCATTTTAAAGTGTAAAAATTAGAAAAAGGCACAATGAAGTGCCTAATGCTCTTCAACTTACGGTTTTTCATAAATGATTTCCAAATTGATAAATTTTTAAATTTAAAGTAATATAAAATATAATTGATAATCATAAATTAAAATGAATATTAAATCAGCTAAATCAGCCTTTATAGAATTTTAATTTTAATCTGCTTTCAGTAATCAGTAATCTGTAATTTGAGATTTTATATCGTAATCAGATGTTCTTAAAAGACATTCTGGAATTCTGAGTATTTGGAAGAGCTCCATCTTGAAGATTTGCAGTTAAAGATTCGAAAATTTTTAATGTGCATAATGTAAAATGATTTAATTTTGAATTTTTCTTGTCGGAATAGTTCAATTTTAAAGATTTGCTATTGATAACTCTCTAATTTTGAAGATGTATAAATAAAAACTCTTAAATTTTGATGATTTTGAAGATCAAAAGTTAATAGTTTTCAATGCTACATCTTCCAAATTTAAGAAATTTAAAATGTAATGCCTTAAAATCACAAAATTTTTTAATTGTACTTTTTTAGAGTTGCCATGAAACGAACTTTTAAAAACAGTACAACAAATTTTGTCACACTATGTGACCTTTTTAAGTTTCTGTTTTCAACAAAAATGTAATTCCACAAATTCCACATTTCAAACAGATGTCATTTCGAAAGTTTTTCTGTGAGTTTTTTAAAATTCATTTTTGAAAATTTACAAATAAAAATTATTTGGTGTTAACCGTTTTTAATTTAAAATTATTGGATTTTCAATATTTACTATTCAAGACTCATTAGTTTCGAATGTTCATACTTTGAAATAATGGACTTTCGAATTTTTAAAAATATGTAGTTCAATTTTGAAGATTCACAATGAAAAATCGTCCAATTTTGATGATTTACAATTAAAAACTCTTTAATGTTATTTTAAAGACTTATAAAAAAATGCTAATATTTGCAGATTATTAAAATCAAAAGTGAAAAGTTTCCAATTCTAAGTTTCCAATTGAAGAAATTTTAAATGTAAATCATTAAAATTGCTGGGGTATCAGTTGTAAATTTTCAAAATCAGAAACTTGTCAATTTTAAAAACTTTTAATTCAAAGTTCTTTAATTTTGGAAGATTTACAATTAAAAACTCTTCAATATTCTTTTTGGATAATTCTTAAGATCAAAAGTAAAGTTTTCAATTGTAAATCTACAGAATTTTTTCGTTGAAAATTCAAAAAATTCAAAACTCCTTAATATAATGATGTAAGTATAAATGAAAATTCTTTAAGTTGGAAGATTTTGAAGATGTATAAATAAAAACCTATAAATTCTGATGATGCTGAAGATCAAAAGTCGAAAGGTTTTAATCCGAAATCTTCAAAATTTCAAAAATTTCAATTGTGAATCATTAAAATTACAGAATTCTTAATGGTAAACCTTAAATCATGCATAGTTTTTAATTTTCAAAATTGAAAAATCTTCAATTTTGAATATAGTTCAAAGTTCTACAATTTTGAAAAGTTACAATTAAAATTTTTGAAATTTTCAAGATTTAAATTTTAGAGGTATGTAATTTTTAACGTTTGTTTTGAAATAGTTCAATTTTGAGGATTATTATTGAAAAATTCTTCAATTTTAAAGACTTGCAATTTAAAATTCTTCAAATTTTAAGATTTACAATTAAATATTCATTCATATCAAATGTTTATATTATAGTTTAAAATTATGCAATTTATTAATTTTTTTGGAGTATGTAGTTCAATTTTGAAGATTTACAATGGAAAATCCTTTAATTTTGAAGATTTTTAATGAAGATTCTTCAATATTTAAAAAATTTTAAAAATTTAAAAAATTTGTAACGGTAAGCTTCAAAACTTGCATATTTTTTAATGATTCTATATTTACAAAATTGAAAAATCTTTAATTTTGAGGATTTATAATTTTATAATAATAATTCATTTAAAATGTTTATAGTTCAAAATGATATAATTTCGAACTTTTGTTGGAATATGTAATTCAATTTTAAAGATTTATGATGGAAAACTTTTTAATTTTGAAGATTTATTATTCAACATTCTTAACTTTGGATGATTTTGAAGATCAAAAGTCAAGAATTTTCAACTCTTAACCTTTTAAATTAAAAAAATTTGTAATGGTAAACTTCAAAACTTGGACAATTTTAATAATTCTATATTTTCAAAAAAAAAAAATCCTCAATTTTAAAGATTTATAACTAAATAAGAATTAATTAAAAATGTTTATAGATCAAAATTATGTAATTTTGAACTTTTTTTGGAATATGTAATTCAATTTTGAAGAATTACAATGGAAAATTCTTCAATTTTTTTAATTTACAATGGAAAATTCTTCAAATTTGAAGATTCGTATCAAAAATTCTTGAATATTAAATGTGTACAGCAGAAAATGATGGCATTTTGAATCCTTCTTTTTAAAAGAGTTTAATTTTTAAGATCTGAAGTTGAAAATTATTCAGTTTTGAAGATTCAAAATTTTAATTTTTCGTGGATTTGCAATTAAAAATTTTACAATGGAAAATTCTTCAATTTTGAAGATTTTAAAATCAACATTCTTAACTTTGTATGATTTTGAAGATCAAAAGTGGAGAATTTTCAACTCTAAGCCTTCTAAATATAAAACATTTGTAATGGTAAACTTCAACACTTGCATAATTTTTAATGATTCTATATTTTCAAAATTAACAAATTTCCAATTTTGAAGATTTATAATCGAATAATAATTCATTAACAATGTTTATAGTTCAAAATGATGTAATTGTGAACTTTTGTTGGAATATGTAATTCAATTTTGAAGATTTGCAATGGAAAATTCTTCAATTTTTTAAATTTACATTTAAAAATTCTTCAAATTTGAATATCCGGGTTGAAAATTCTTAAATATTAACGTGTATAGCAGAAGATGATGCCATTTTAAATACCTTTTGTAATTAGTTCTATTTTGAAGATTTTAATTTAAAAATTATTTATTTATATTCTAAACCTTTTAAATCAAAGAAATTTGTAACGGTAAACTTCAAAACTTGCATAATTTTAATATTTCTATATTTTCAAAATTAAAAAGTCTTCAATTTTGAAGATTTATAATTAAATAATAATTCATTTAAAATGTTTATGGTTCTAAATGATGTAATTGTGAACTTTTGTTGGAATATGTAATTCAATTTTGAAGATTTACAATGAAAAATTCTTGAAATTTTTAAATTTACAATTGAAAATTTTTCAGATTTGAAGATTCGTATTGAAAATTCCTAAATATTAAATGTGTATAACAAAAAATGCTATTTTAATTGCTTTTTTTGTAAATAGTTCAATTTTTAAGATCCAATGTTGAAAATAATTAAATTTTCAATCTTCAAAATTGAAAATTTTCAATTGTGAACAGTAAAAATGACGAAGTTGGTATATTTTTTTTGGAAATTCTTATAATATTCTACATATGTAACATATGTTTTCTTATATTTAAAAAAACAAATGGTAATTCAGGTGTTTTGGATAGTAAGTAACTAAATTGTATTTAATGATAATAAATGGCTGAAAATATTTATAAAAATTACGTAAAAGCGGTGGGCGGTAGGGGGAGTCCAATCCATTTTGATACAACTTGTAACATGGGGAGGGTAGGGGTAAAAAATTGGGGAAAAATATGTTATGATTATTGATGGTATATTGTATTTTATTGTATTGTATTATAATATATTGTATTGTATTGTGTTATATTGTATTGTACTGTATTATGTTGTATTGTACTGTATTGTATTGTTTTATTTTGTATAGCATCGTGTATCTTATCGTATCATATTGTATTGTATCGTATCGTACCGTACCGTGTATTGCATTGTATCGTATCGCTCATCTTATCCTATCGTATTGTATCGTACCGTACCGTGTATTGCATTGTATCGTATCGCTCATCTTATCCTATCGTATTGTATCGTATCGTTTCGTATCTTATCGTATTGTACTGTATTGTATTGTATCGTATCGTGTATTGTATTGTATCTTACCGTGTATTGTATCGTATCGTATTGTATTTTATTGCAATGCTTTGCATTGTATTGCATTATATTGTAGTGTATTGTATTGTTTTATTTTGTATCGTATCGCTCATCGTATCCTATCATATCGTATCGTATAGTATCGTTTCGTATCTTATCGTATCGTATTGTACTGTATTGTATTGTATCGTATCGTGTCTTGTATTGTATTGTATTGTATCTTACCGTGTGTTGTATCGTATCGTATTGTATTGTATTGTATTGTATTGTATTGTATTGT
>CAKNYM010043360.1:1315-27664 GCA_932195095.1 Andricus curvator
CGTTCATTCATGTACGTAATTTTTGGAAATTCGCAAATGAAACAAATAACTCGCAGTAAGTATACATAAATTTAATATGAATTGTACGCGCCAAAGAAATCTGGTCTGTGAAAAACGAACCTAGCCAACAAAAATTAAAAAAAAAAGTCAGGGAATTTTATTGGTCAGGGAAAATTCAGGGAATTAACAAACACAAATCTTGTAAAAGTCAGTGAATTTCTATAACTTTAAATAACTGTCAAGAAGAATAAATATGAAATATTTTTATTCCGTTTATAAAAGATTCTAGTTTAAAAATTTTACAAGTTTAACATTCTGGCAGTTGAATATTAACTTACATATTATTCTTATTAGTAATTTATTTGCCTTGTATTTATAATTATTTTGTTTGCAGTTGCTTCCTCTTGAGGATTATCTTTTGAGTTATAAATTGTATTATTTGTTTGAAAATTCAACAATTTTGTTAAAAAATCATTCTTTTTGGTTGAAAATTCAACTGTTTTGTTCAAAATTCGCCTTTGAGGGTTAAAAATTCAAATATTTACGTAGAAAATGTACTTTTTGTTCAAAATTCATATCTTAGTGTTGAACATTAAACTTTTTCGGATGAAAATTCAACCATTTTTTTGAAAATTTGTATTTTTAATTTAAAAATTCATTTAGTTTAGTAGAAATTGCATCTTTCTTGGATAAAAATGAAACAGTTTTGTTAAAAATTCGTCGTTTTGGGTTGAAAATTCAAAAAATATTTTCGTAGAAAATTTACTTTTTGTTTAAAATTGAATCTTAATGTTGAATGTTTAACTGAATTCTTTTTTGGATAAAAATTCAACTATTTTTTTGTAAATTTGTCTTTTTAATTACAAAATTTATCTATTTCAGTACAAATTGCACCGTTCTTGGAGAGAAATGCTACTGTTTGGTTGAAAATTTAACAATTTTGTTAAAAAGTCATGCTTTTTGGTTCAAAATTCAACTGTTTTGTTGGAAATTAGTCTTTTTGGGTTGAAAATTCAACTATTTTCGTAGAAAATTTATTTCTTGTTTAAAACTCATATTTTGATATGGAAAAGTCAATAAAATCTTTTTTGGATGAAAATTGCATCTTTCTTGGATAAAAATGCAACTGTTTAGTTGCAAATTAATCTTTTTTGCTTAACTTTGTTAAGAAATAACTTTTTTGTTGAAGATTAATATTTTTAGTTGAAAATTCATCTCATTGTTTGAAAATTTAACTATTTTATAACAAATAATTTTTTCTGAAAATTAATATTTTTTGGTTGAAAATTCCATTATTGTACAGAAAATTCGTCTTTTGGCTTGAAGGTTCGACGATTTGGATAACTTTTTTTTTCTTTCATGAGTTTCAAGTTTTTGCTTCCTCATAGAGGAAGCTTTGTAATGGTAACATTTTCAAATAATGCAATGTTCTAAGAATCTAAGCAATTGTTTGGCTCTGTGTGTGTGTGGATGTCACGGTTTTTTGTGAACACGATAACTAGAAAACGGTTGCAGATAAATTGATGAAATTTTGAGGGCTTATTTTCCTCACTAATATCTTAAAACTGACCTAAAGATTTCTAAAAATATTTATTCCATTTTTTTTAGCACTGAATATTTTTTAAAAATCGGTTTTTTATAGTAAAAATTTTCTCATTCTCATAATTTAAGTTAATGCGAGAATAGAAAAGTTGTGTTGATTCAAGACGAATCGATTGACCCATAGCATTTATACATTTTATTGAAGAGTAGGGAAGTTATGGTAATTTATATATTTTGAAAACCGGTTTTTTATAGTAAAACTTTTTTCATTATCATAATTTAAAGTTGATGCAAGAACAGAAAAGATGTGTTGATTCGAGTAGAATCGATCGACTTATAATATTAATACATTTGATTGAAGAGTAAGGATGCTAGGGTAATGCATAATATTTGAAAAATCGGTTTTTTATTGTAAAACTTTTTCCATTAGCATAATTCAAAGTTGATGCAAGAATATAGAAGATTCCCTGGTTCGAGGGGAATCGATTGACCTACAATTTTATTACATTTTATTAAAAAGTAGGGAAGTTATGGTAATTTATATATTATTAAAATCGTTTTTTATAGTAAAAATTTTCTCATTCTCATAATTTAAAGTTAACGCGAGAATAGAAAAGTTGTGTTGATTCAAGACGAATTGATTGACCCATAGCATTTATACATTTTATTGAAGAGTAAGGAAGCTAACATATGGTAATGCATAATATTTGAAAAAACGATTTTTTATATTAAACTTTTTTCACTAACATAATTCAAAATTGATGCAAGAACGGAAAAGATTCCTTGATCGAGGAAAATCGATTGATCTATAATATTAATACACTTTATTGAAGATTAAGGAAGTTATGGCTCATTTATAATATTTGAGTCATCTGCTTCAAACAGAAAAACTTTTTTTATCGACATAATTCAAAGTTGACGCATGAATAGAAAAAACTCTTTGATCATAAATTTTTAAATAGAGTAATTCTAAAAATTTTCGTAAAGAAATCATAAGGCTGGGAAAGGGATAGGGTGCGACAGAACTTTTCCCTTCCCTTTTCCAGCTCGAAAAATTATCATTTCGAATACAACATTTGATTTGTCTGATTTGTCGCTGTGTTAAAAAATTTTTTGTATTTTTCAGCATTTTTTTAACGGCCCCTATATATATGAGGTGTCAAAAAATGGTGTCTTCAAAGTATATATCATTCGACGCAGAATTTCACGAAACGTATAAATCAATAGCGTCTCCGAAAAGTATTTTTGGTGCCTTTTTTGAAAATCTTAAGGATCAGTTATATCTCTGGCTGGTCTGAAAGATCTAAATTCTAAAATTCAAAGAAGAAACCTAAAACTTGATGCAGGAAAGTGTCCTTGAAATTTTCACTCAATAGCTTTTGTTAGCATTAGTAAATTTCCCGAGTACCCCATCCTTTAAATTTAACGATTAAACCTGGAGATGTAAAGAAAAGCAGGTATACATTTCGGGCGAGAGGGCGGGGCACTTCTGATACTCCTGTTAGAAATTAGATCCCATTGATTTTGTTATTTTTCCTTAAATATTTTCTATTTCTTCAACACGTCATATCTACCTATAATTCTTTGAATTTTTATAATTTCAAAAGCAAATTTTTATCTAGCATAATAACGTACATAATAAGGTATAATAAGACAATATGAATTGCGAATTGAATTCTCTGTTATATTGGTTTACAATTTATAATTTAAGTTAAATTAAAATTGTTTCAAAAATTTGTTCTCTGATCGTTATAATTAAATAAATACTAAGCTATTAATTGGTCAAATATATTTAATAAATCATTGTAAAGTAATGACGTGAAGGATTGAAATTGTACATCCTCTGAACGATACAGACAGAAAATTAAAAGAGTAATAACCATTGACAAACTAAACATATCAATGAATTTCGTATTGACAAAGAGAATAAAAATTTTTTTGTGTAAAAGGCTGTCAAACAGAGGTTCAACATTTTTTTAACTCATATATATGTAAATATTTTCTTGAAAATCAGTTTTTTAGTTAAAAAATTAATTTTTTGAACTGAAAATTTAGCTATTTCATTTGTGGTGAAAATTTATCTTCCTTAGTTGAAAATTCATATCTTTGTTTGGAAACTTAACTATTATGTTGAAAATTAGTTTTTCTATTGGATAAAATTTTAGTTTTTTAAATTAAAAATGTAACTATTCCATTTTTCATTAAAAATGTAACTTCTTTAATTTAAAATGCAACTACTTGGGTGAAAATTCATGTCTTAGGTTGAATATTTTACTATTTTGTTGAAAATTCGTGTGTGTGGGGGGGGGGGTGAAAAATGAATTTTTTAAATTGAAAATGTAACTATTCCGTTTTTATTAAAAATATATCTTTTCTATATTTTTGTTGTTATGGCTTTGACCAGATAAATTGTATTAAATAATTTGTTGTTGACTGTTTTTTGTCTACTGATCTAAAATCAATATTTTGAATATTGATTTTAGACCAGTAGACAAAAAACAATCAACATCAAATTATTTTATATCTTTTTCAGTTGAAAATTCAACTATTTGATTGAAAAGAAATCTAGCTTGTCGAAAATGAAACAATGTTGCTTAAAAGTATCATTTTTTGCTTAAAATTCAACTGTTTTTGTGGAAAATTGTTTTTTGTTGTTGTTGTTGAGACTTCATCTATTTTGTTGAATATTCGTCTTTTTGGTTGACTTCAACTATTTTCCATTTAAAATTGAAATCTGTTTTGGTTGAAATATCAACTATTACATTTTTCATTGAGAATTCACCTCTTTTGGTTAAAAATTAATCTACTTTGTGAAAAATTCAATAATTTCGTAAGAAAGTCATTTTTTAAGATTCTTCATTTTAGTTTTGTTGAAAAATTATTTGTTAACTGAAAATTTAACTAAGCCAGTTAAAGATTTATCATTTTAGTTGAAAGTTCATCTCCTTGGTTGAAAATTTAACTAGTTTGTTGAAAATTCCCTAGGTTGAAAGTTACTTTTTAACTGAAAATTTAACTTCTATTTTTGGTGTAAAATTGATACTTTTTAGTTCAAAATGTATTTATTTTGTTGAAAACTCATGTATTTTGTTGAAAATTCGTCTTTGTCGGTTAATTGTAAAGTGTACATAAGAAATTAGAAATTTCTTAAAATCTAAACTTTCCCAATCAAATCATATCAACTTCATGTGCAGAAAATGAAAGGACAATTTCATTTTCAATGAATGTAAAATTTCAGATATGTAAATCGTCTGCAGTTGAACAATTTTGAATAAGGTCGAAGTGAATCAAAAAAATTACGTTATCTTTTCTTTTTTATATTCTGGCGTATTCTGTTATAAAAGTTACAAAATATTCACTACTCGGTTGTTATTTACGTTACGTTATTCAAAATAGCGAAATTCACACCGAATTATAATTCGTTAATTACACTGCAATTTTGAACAATATATCATGCAAAACGTTATGTCTTTTATATAATAATTATTATTATTATTATTTACAGTTGAATTAGAACGGAATATAATTTCATTAAACAGTGATAAATATTCATTTGTTTATTGATTGTTATTGACATCGATCGCCGGGTAACTTCGAATTGCTCTAGTGATCATGAATATTTTCAGAAAACTATATTATCTACTGAAATTTCTTTCGGCGACAGCGCCTCGTTTGCCCATTTTACTCACGACAACTGTTAAGCGGGGATGGATACTTCAGCGGGTAGAGAGGCACAGCGGGGACGGTAAGATTTTCGCCGACAGCGCCGTCTACATTTATCTTACCCTACTAATAATTCTATCCCCACTCCGCCGCCACTTGCCGCATCTAGGTGTATAATATCTTTGGTATGACTAATATCAAATTAAACAGTCCTGTAGGCCCTATATTAAGCATAGATTTAGATCATTCATACGCTCAGAAATAATTAATTATTATTCAAACACCGACAATCTTCTGATTATTAAATTGTAAAATTATAAAAATATGTATAAAAATATATTATGTATAGAAATAAAAAATAATTAAATTGATATATAACTATTTCTTCAACATGAGATCAATCATACGACATAACAGCGGTCGGGTATTTGAGTTTGCTATTTTGCTATTATCCGATTAAAATTTTGCTAAGTTGCCTATCTAAAGGGGCAAGGAGCAGTCTGACAAATTTGAAAATAACGCGCGGTCCAGCACGCTCTACGGCTGCAGAGCGCGTGCGCATTGGGATCGACTGGATGGATCCTCCGCACGGCATCTTGTGTGCAATGAGACGCTCGCAGGGATGTGCAGTTACGAGTAACTGGAGGTTTATGACGTAAAATACCTAAGTGAAGTATTTTACGTCGAAAACAGGTAAAATACCTAGTAAATTACGAACCAAGATGGCGGACCTGTAGAACTGTACATAACCTCACTTTTTTGGATTTCTGGTATCGGCATTCGTAAGGGTTTTTTTTAATGCCCATATTGTTAATTAAAAAATAATAATGTCAACCAGGGATGTGCAGTTACGCGTAACTGGAAGTTTTTTACGTATAATACCTAAAGGAGGTATTTGACGTAAAATACCTCGAATGTGTAAAATACATGTAGAAAACCTCTGATTCGCTGTCTGATTCAAGTTCTCAATTTCCCGCCTCAGAGGTGGCGCCCTCATATATAGAACAAGACGTAATTTACATCATGTAGAAAACTCATGACGTAAAATACCAAGTAAAATACCAAGTAAATTACCGTAGAAAACCAAGTAAATTACCACGAGTATTTTACTTACCCATCACTGGACGCTCGTGAGCGAGCTGAGGGCGAATTGTCGTAAACGCCAATGGTTTGTTGGATCATTCCTTCCCATGATCCAACAAACTATGGTCTCGCCACTTGGGGGTACGAAATACGTTCAAGCCGCGTCTCGTACGACGACCTCTATATTGCTTAGCATGAAAACGTAGAGACGCTTTCCGTACTACGGTTCAAATCATTTTGCCTCATGATGTAGCACAGCGTTTTTCAAACTTAGATACTTAAAAGTAGATACTAAGAATTTGTTTATATGTCTTTTAATTCATGAAGATGCATAGCTTTACATTTAACAGAGATTGTAAATTTTAAACTATTAACCCTTAACGGACGCGAATAGTTAAATTATCACTGAGACTTTGCTGGGGATATTTTTTATTTATTTTGTATTGTTCCAACATCACTTATGATTTTCGAGCACTACTAAAGTTATACACTTTTTTGAAGAGAATAGAAATGGAGTTTCCTATATTAGTGTTTTCGAAAACTTGTACGAATCCTTCACAGAAAAAAACGAAAGATAAAAAGCTTTTCAGGTAAAAATGCTACGGGTGATCCTTATTTCTTCGATTTCATCCACATATGTACAGAATATTCTACAATAATGTTTCGGAATCGGATCGATACGAAAAAGTTATTCTGCAATTCTGAATAAATATTGTGGAAGAATTCGAAAAAATAAACCTTTTCGTTACAAATTACAGCTACTCATCTTTTATTTTACCCTTGCTGAGATTACCCGCACCTTTTTTACCTGAAATACTTTTTACCTTTTCTTTTTTCTGTGTTAATGCATTTCGAGAAGGGAATATTTTTCCCTACTTTGATTATCAGGGTGGCGACTTGACCGGAGAACCGGGAAATTTATTGATTCATCGTTTTCATTATTTTAATAATTTTTCTCAATTTAGAAAAGTGATTTCATCACTTATTTCATTTCATTATCTACAGTCGTAGATGTTTCAGATTATCTCAGTTTACTTTAATTGAATCATAATTTATTATTAAATTTGTATTCTTTTCCAATGTAAGGAAAACCTTTTGCAATTTTTTGCTCTGCGAGATTTTTTTCGCTTATTTAAGTTTCATAATAGAATTGATGATATTTCAGACATACAGAAACAATCATTTTCTCAATTTTCATGGAACGGGAATTTTTTCAAAGAATTATGTTTCGGATTTCGAGAGAAGGAATTTGAAAGAATCCCTATTTCAAGTCAGCATCCACCACAATTTGAAAATTCCCCTTTCGAAATTTTAGGTAAGGAAAGTACTTCAAGGAGTTTTTAGAGTAGAAATAGTATTTCAAAGAAGAAATATTGCTGAATTATAATAGAAAATTATGTTACATCGTTCGTTGCGAATCCAACTGTTGTTAAAAATGTATTACTTTGTTGAAAATAAATTCATTGAACTAAAAGTTTAACTATTTCAGTAGAAAATTAAACTATTTTAATGAAAATCCGTTTTTTTCTTTTGCTAAGAATTACATTTTTAACAGAAAATTTAACCATTCTTTTTTTAATTGAAAATCGTACTTTTTTATTTAGAAATTAAACTACCTGTTTGAAAATTAATGCAATTCATGAAGAATTCGCTTTTTTTTGTAGTAAATTAATCTTTATGGTTGAAAATTCATTTTTTTGTATAAAATTCAACTATTCCAGTTGAAGATTCATAATTTTAGTTGAAAATTCATCAGTTTGGTTGAAATTTTTTTCCTTCAACTGAAAGTTTGAATGAATATTTTTGGTTGAAATTTGATCTTTTCTTGTTCAAAATTCAACAGTTTGGATGAAAATTTGTCTTTTTAAATTGAAAATGCAACTATATATTTCGTGGAAAATCCACATATTTTGTTAAAAATCAATTTTTTTTTGTACAAAATTATCTTTTTCTTTACAAGTTAATCTTCTTGTTGAAAAATTCTTCTTTTCGATTAAAAATTCATGTATTCCAGTTAAATATTTATAATTTTAGTTGAAAATTCATCTTTTAGGTTGGAAATAAAATTACGTGGTTGAAAGTTAATCCCTTTTGTTAAAAATTAATTTTTTTGGTTGAAGATTCATCATTTCAATAGACTATTTTACCTAACTATCGGAAGTGTATTTGCGCAAGTGCGACTGCCATGTGCATCCCGCGTAGTATGAAAGTTGCGCTCATATTTTTTAAAAATGTATACAATTGTACCTTTTGTCGGAGTGAAATTAAATGAAGATGATGTTTCGGGTGCCAAATTGGGCAAGTGTGAAATAGAAAAACATAGTTTTGCTCATTGAGCAGTAGTTTAGTTGCCAGAAGCAACCAAATAGTGGTAAAAAAAGCTGAACTTGTAAACAGGTTTGTAGTAGGTTAAGTTTCTCATATTATTAAATTTTGATTATATTATTGCGATTGCAATAAATATTTAAGGTAATATACATGATTTGAGTATTGTTATTGTTTTAAAATAAAATTGATGGTGTTTTGGGAAGAAAATGGTAAAAAATAGTTATTGTATAGTGTGTTGTTTCAAGGCCGAAATTTTCGGAAAATGCAAATAAATAAAGCTCATGATACATTAAAAACGTAATAACAAGAAAAATTCACACTTCGTGCTTGCATGTAACATTATTATTGTTACTGTAATAGGGTCATCCACAAAAGTTTTGTTTACCTTATAGTTGAGTTTTTTTTTATAAACTTTGACTCCCAAAGAATTAGAATGTGAAATTAAAACCTAATTTCTATTATTTAGTAATTTATAATAATTTATTAAAAAGTGATAAAATATCCACCGTAAATGTCGATTTATAAAAGAAAACATGTAGCGCCCTCATGTCTCGAAACACGTGGTGTGACGTCATGCGCCGTCAAAACCGAAGAAAATATCATGGTCAGCTTGATAAAAACAATCGAAATAATTAATTATCAACGTTTTTGGCAAAAAGGATTAATTTTTATCAATATGCCTGGATACGTTAAAGCCAGTTCGGATAATTTGCCAAAAGTGAGTACAATTATGATTCGCGATTTCTTCGCGGAGTGCTCCAGTTTCAATGTCGCTGTCACTCGAGGAGTGAAAGCGTAAAAGTAAGTAAATGGCATAAATGACGATAGCATTTTGAAACATTTATTTTCAGTCATGTAATTTATTAGTTATAAATGATAATTGCTTTAGGCAAATCGTAATATATATGCAATATTGAATTCAGAAAACCTAACCTCACTTTTTTCATAGTTGCTTTTATAAATACTTTCACAAATACTTCTATAAAATTGTTATAAAATTCCTAATTATAAGATTTATAATTACTTTTATAAATATTTTATTTTATAGTACTTGTCGTGTGAATAAACGATTTGATTTCGCGTGGTTATAGCTCACATACATCCCGGCACCTCATATATATAACACCGTTGAACATCAGTCAATTACGAACTTTATGTTATCAAAAAAGCATATTTTAAATATATTTTTCTATTCAAAATAAAAATATTGACTTATAGCGTTGAACTGATCTTCGCAACAATATACTGTTGGCATTAAAGATGTGGTAGGGCACATGTCATACCGAACAATTTTGTATCATTTTTTTCATTCCTCACCTTTGGGTATAGATATAATTAATTTTCCTGGATTTTTGACAGACGTCTTCTTGCTTTGAGGCACAAAACACTAATGGTAGCGCTGATTTTGTTTGCATTTTTATGAAAAAAACGTGTATCACCTGGCTTATTTACAAGCGTTTGGCGGCTAGCTACGTCACATCAAGATGGCGGAATGGGCGCGAAAGAAATAGGAATTTTAAATGTGTACAAATTTTTCTTTTTCAAATATAAATTCGAAAAAAAGGTTTTTTTTACACTATGCTGGTATTATTAGTGATTTTAGAGCATGTACTTCAATATGCAAAAGTAAAAAAAAAGTTAGTGGATGACCCTATTTATTATTATAAGTTATCGTCATACAATGTAATATGTATTTAACAATATAATTGCATAGTGAAGGAATGCATAACAAAATAAAGGGATATCGATCCACAAATTGATGAAGGATCATGGTTAAGTTTAAAGGAGGCGAAATTGAGAAGTTTTACATTTCAATCAATTATTATTACATTCTTCAATATGTTTCTTGAAGTCTTCTTTCCTAATACGACCACTTTTGTATTGTAAACAAGGCTTCGGGAAACGTATGAAGTTGAAGAGGTTATGTTCCTTGTATGCTTTGGTACGACTATCACTTTTACATAAGCCGTACCATACAACACATACACGCTCCCTTACTTTCCTTTTCATTGAAATTCATTTTCACTTTGAAATTTTTGTTCGTTAACTTGTCACAATTGTTTAAAAATTAAAGAAAATTGTTTTCACTGTATTCAACAAGAAAAAATGATCGCAACAATTGGGTGAAACAGAAAGTACATTGCACATGCGCAGTAAACTTTCCGATAGGTAAAATGGTCTATTAGAAATTAATTTCTCTCGCTGAAGTATGAGATATTTTATTGAAAATTTCTTTTTTCTTTGTATGGAAAGGAATTTTTTTTGCCGAAAATTTAACTATTTTGTTGAAAATTTGTTTCTTTTTTGGTTGAAAATGATTATTTATTGGAACTGAAAATGTAACTATTATTCCAGTTGAATATTCTATAATTTTAGTTAAAAATTTATCTATTCATCGTTCATTCATCGTACATATTTATCTATTTATCGTTCTTTCCAAAATCGATAGTGTGAATAGTATGGAAGATTACCATTCATTAAATATGTTGCAAAGAAGCACTTCAAATTTTTTAATAGCACGCTTTTTTACATTTCCATACTCGTTATGAATATAAGACACATGTTTCTGATTTTCGTTTGAACTTTAGACGACTCTTTATAAGACTGTTCTCGAGTGTTTTCTGCAATTCACACATCCAGCGTTAAACCTGATTCAAGCTTCCCGCTTGACGTCCTTTTCAAAATGGAGATCGTCGTACAAATCCCTACGGGCGATTTGATTGGTTCACTTTTTTTTAGATGCGCGTGGCGAGACCATGGTTTCTTGGATCATGATGCCTTCCCACGTTTTCGCGCGCCCGCAAGAAGAGGCGACGTATGAAATCGCCCGGGTAATCTCGGCTCTTCAAAGATCTGTCCTTTGTTGTTTTAGTGCAAGAATAACCAGTTTTCTACATATTTGTCCCAAATATATAAGAGTGTATTGTCACTTTCGTCATAGAAATCTTTTGTCGTTAAATATTCACGTAAAAATGTCTTCAGTGAAAGTCGATTGGGGTAAATATGCGGAAGAGCAAGAGAAGTTAGCTTCGCAGGTAAGTTTTTTTTTCCGCTTTCCGTCATAACTTCTGTCAAATTTAAAGAAATTACTAGTGGCTATTTAGCACGCTATTAAAGAAACGGGACGGACAAGGGTTGGTGGTACCCCCCCCCCCCCGGTCCCATGGGTTGTCAGATGACCGGTTTTCGGCCTGCCAGTCCGGTTTGCTGCGTCTGAGGCCGGCTGGATTTTTGGCTGCGAATACATGTCCGTCTAGCCAAACGAATTAATTTAAATCAATTATATAATTTTTTTCGTCTGCCAGATTTTATTCCCCTATAGTAAAAATGACAGGTATCAATGGAAGCCGTTTCGAAATCGTATAGCACACTCAAATATTTTTCATGTGAACCCACAAAAAAAAAGTTCACTAACTTTACTTTCTGCCTCTAATCGTTTACATATATATGTATGTTCAGTATTATGCTGAGACATACAACTGTGATTGTAGAAAAACAAAATATCCGTTAAAACCAGGACATTTTGCTTGTTTCAAATAAAACAACAGGACACCAGGACAGATAAGGCTAAAACACAGGTCCCGGAAAACCAGGACGTCTGGTAGCCCTGTCTAAAAGAATACAATGAGGTATTCTTTTACTTGACGTATTATTCAGTACAAAATTGTTTTTGTAACAGGTTCTATTATGCATTCTATTGAACCTTCGGAACGAAATTACCCAGATTAAAATTTAAAGCGATGTGTTTTAAGCGGATTTATTAGGGACCTATTGGAATTTGCTTTATCTAAAATTCTGCAAGTATGATATTGCTTCCCTCACAGGTTCAATTAGGTACTTTAGTGGCATGTTGGAATCATTAATTGGATTCAAATTCGAAGTGATGTGTTTTAAGTGGCTTATAAGGTACCTATTGGGATCTGCTTTGTTCTAAGTGCTCCAAGTACGAAATTGCTGCCCTATCAGATTCTATTAGGATTTTAGTGACCTGTTGGAACAGAATTAATCGGATTAAAATTCGAAGAGATATATTGTAAGCGGCTCTATTAGGAACCTATTGGGATCTACTTTATTCCAAGTGCTACAAGTAGAAAATTGCTTCCCTAACAGGCTCTATCAAGTACTTAAGTGAACCTTCGGAATCAACCCGACTAAAAATGCCGCTTGAGCAATTAATAGAAACCGGTTAGATAGTACATTGGATCCACTTGCATTTCTATATGGTTCTAAATGGGCTTTAAGAGTTTTTTATTTCAATTTGGATTCTAACTGGTTGTATTCGGTATTTAATCTACTATTGGAACGGAAATTTGAATTGAAAAAAATCTTTTTATGTGGTTCTGTTGGGCCAGGGGTCTCCAAACGTAGATCCGGTATCTACTTAGGATCCCAGGCCAGTAGGTCGGATCTACTCAGCTCTGACCCAGAACTGTCAAAATCCTTTACCTGATTCGAGCCGCTTGGAACCCTTTAAAAAAAGGGGTCCTCCATGTTCAAATTTCAGAACTGAGCCCTTCCAACAGGGATTTTTTTTCCGAAAGGTCATAAATTTTCTCTCAGTTTCCTTCCGAAAAAAAATGGTAGATCTTGAAAAAGGTCGTGCGATCCTGGGTCACGCTGCACCTGTGGATTGTGGAGACCCCTGTATTGGGCTTTCGAAAACAAATATTCTTTTTGCTATATTTTTCTAATAGTTTCTAATCGCAACCAATGAGGTATTCATTTACTCTAAATGTTACAAAGTACAAACTTGCTTCTCTCATAGGCTGTATGAGGATTATTAGCGGCTAATCGGAATTAAATTATTTGGGTTAAAATTCAAAGTGCAGCCTTCAAGGTGGTCCTATTAGGTATCTATTAGGTTGTATTTTATCGGAAGTTGCACAAGTACAAAATGGCTTCTCCAATAGGCTCTATTGGATAAATTGAAAACAGTGCGTTTTATGGAAGTTTTTGTATAGCATAACATTATTCTTTTGTCATTGAGTCTTTATTATTTATTACTTTTGGATCGTTTTTGAACGGTTTAAATCTATAAAGAAAACAAGTATTGAGCCCTTTGTGAAATAAGTGAAATTCAATTATTTGTTTTACATATTTTAAATTGTTGTTTTGGAAAAGTTATTCCATATTTAAAACTGACATGAGTAAAAAAGATAATAAAAGAAGTGGATAAATTGAAAACTGCGTTTTATGGAAGTATTTGTATAGCATAAAATTATTGTTTTGTCATTGAGGTTATTAAAGCATTTTTGTACTTGATTTTCTTTAGTATTTATTACTTTTGGATCGTTTGTAATGGTTTTGGAATATTTAAAGATCAAAGGTATTGCACCCTTTCTGAATTAAGTGAAATTCGATTCTTTGTTTCACATCTTTTAAATTATTGTTTAAGAACTGTTATTTCGCAATAAAAACTGAGTAAGAAAGTATATATATATATATATATATATATATATATATTAGGGTGGTCCAAAAAAAGACATTTTCGAATTTTTGAGATTAGACTGCAAAATATTGTAGGCTACATGAAAATAGAAAACCCATATTTTTTTGTTTAGCAAAAAAATAATTAGTAGGACTACGAATTTGTTGCAAAGTTTTTTCTAAATTCACTACTCAACATAGAGAATTCACGGTTCCCCTATGGTTCAGCTTGGCAGTGCGGCAGCAATGCAACAGCTACTACACTTTGCGAACTTGACCTGCTTCTTTGTTGAAGCTTGAGGCTTGCCTGTCCTCAACAACCACCTTACCTAAATCTTATTGCATTTCTGTAGTCTCTGCCCTATTCCATTGTTGATAATTCATATTTCAGCCATATATACAATACTATTTTTCGATCAGATCAAAATTCAAAAAGTTAAGAGTATTTTGAAAATTTAAAACGTTTTTTTAAGACTTTTAGAAATGTTAGTCCGAAGTCACAAATGATAGCGCAAAACGCCGAGTGGCACTAATAAGCGAATATAATTCACAAATTACTCGCGATGAAGAGAAACTGCAGAAGCTCTTATTAAATGTGAATTTTCATCGACAAAATGTACCATATTCTGATAACGAATCGCTGAAAAAGGCTCTAGATGACTACATATTTCGCCAGCCAATGTAATTTTAAATGAAATTCAAAATGATTTGTGATAAAGAGCCACTGTAGAATCTCTTATAAAATGTAAAATTTCATCGACACAATGTGATAAATGAATGATTGAATGAATTATTAATAAATAATTAAAATTAATTTCTAATTATTAATTAATTAATATTAATTAGTTATTAATCAATTATTAATTAAAATTATTTCTGAAAAATAGTAAATTTTAATTAATTTAATTTTAATTATTATTATTATTAATTTTTTTCATGTTATCACCACTACGTAGCGCGTCCTCAGGTTGCGGATAGAGGAACGGCCCGTAAGGCTGAACAGCCCCCAAGGTTAACTGCGAATACAAGAATAAGCAGTCGCGGACAGCCGATAGGAGCCAGTCGTAGGTGTGGTGAATCTAGCACTGGTAAAAAATAGGTACACGACAACCATGGCTTGGGGGGACCCACCCATTCGCGTTCATACACAATGGGTGGGTTCTGGCAAGCCAGGGTGCAGCGTGTACCCACCTAGAAACTATACCCGAACCAAAACTAAAAATCTTGTAAGGGAAAAATCCTGCTGCCCATTGGACACTGCAGCGATGACACTGCCCGCAAGGGATGTGTGGAATGATTCGCCTGCATAGGGCCAAAGGGGTATTGATGCCAGTAGGCGCGCTGCCTTGCAGGGGGACGTTAGGGTACGAGGATGAAACTGTAATGTGTCTGACGACAAGTTGACATGGTCCTTGTCAGAGTCGGAAAGCTCCCATACTTAGACCTAGGGAGGTATGGGGGTTATCACTCCTGGGACAGTGGACTCACCTACGATCGGAATAGGATCCTAACGTGCGGATTATCTTGAAACTACCATGGCTAACTTACAAAAACAAAAAACTACAGTTAAAGATCTAAGGGTGGGAACTCTAAACGCGCGTAGTCTAAAAACTGGCCGACTTAGCGAACTCATTAAGATAGCAATTGAATACAAAACTGACTTAATAGCACTTCAAGAAACCTGCTGGTCGGGCGATTTCGCGTCAATTTCTAAGGATGACTATACTTTTCACTATGGGGGAGCTAAGGGGCAAAGACTGGGGACTGGTTTTCTTATTAATAAACGAATTTCGCAAGCACTTATCGACATGCAATTCATTAATGACCGGTTATCATACATTGTACTAAAGGGTAATTTCAGCAAACACGTATTAATCAATGTGCACTGCCCCACCGAGGACAAAGACGAAGACACTAAAGATCTTTTTTATGAAACAATCGAGCAGGTTTTTGACAAGTTCTCAACGTTTGACGCAAAAATAGTATTGGGGGACTTCAACGCGAAAATTGGAAAAGAACCAATGTATAGGCCTACAATAGGATCAGAAAGTTTGCATGACGTCAGTAATGATAATGGAACCAGAGTAATAAACTTTGCAGCTTCAAAGTACCTCGTTGTCAAAAGCACATATTTCAAGCATACAAATATACATAAGGCCACCTGGACATCACCAGATGGTAATACTCACAATCAGATTGATCACGTTCTAATAGACAGAAGACGTCATACAAACATTCTCGATATAAGATCGTATAGGGGAGCGGATTTAAATTCAGACCATTTTCTCGTGATAGTAAAACTAAGATCTAGGCTAGCGCTAAGTAAGAAAACAAGCCGCACAGAGCCAACAGTTCGTTTCAATATAGATAAGTTCAAAACAGCAACAGAAACATTAAATTACCAAGTTGAGATTTCTAATAGTTTCGACGCTCTCCAAGAACAGAGAGACGATAACAATAATCGCGAGGAGGACCCGGAAACCCTGTGGAGCAATACGAAAAAGGCGATAAAGGCAGCCGCGAAACTTACGATAGGTTTTAAGAAAGTAACCAAAAGCAAACCATGGTTTGACGAAGAGTGCAAACTCTGGTTTGAGAAACGTCGGAAGGCCAGACTAAGTAGTTTACAAAATAAGTGCGATCAAACACATAAGAAATATCTCGAGATTAGCAAAAGTACAAATAGGCTCTATAGATCCAAGAAAAGGGAGTGGGAAAAGAATAAAATACTAGCAATAGAAGCGCATAATAAACAAAATAACCCGCGTGAGATGTACAGGGGAATCAATTTTATAAGGAAAGGCTTTCAAAGTAGAACGGAAGTAATGAGGGACGAAAATGGCAATCTAGTAGCCGATGCGACAGAGAGACTGAATTTATGGAAAGATTATTTCGATAAACTATTAAATGTACGCGAAGCCCCCGTTGAAGGTAATCTCGGCGAAATCCACACTGCTGATCTATTAATTAACGATCCTACTGATATAGAAATAGAAATGGCCATCAAGAAGTTGAAAAATAACAAAGCCGCGGGCATCGATGACCTACCGTCAGAACTGATAAAAAATGGAGGCCCTTGCCTCACAAGGCAAATTTGTAAATTGATACGCGCAGTTTGGAAAACAGAACGCATGCCGGAAGAATGGAATACCTCTATCATTATTCCCATCTTTAAAAAAGGCGATAAAACTAACTGTAACAACTATCGGGGAATTTCACTTGTGCCTTCGTGCTACAAGATCCTGTCTAATGTTATCCTAAGTAGACTAACTCCTTTTGCCGAGGAAATCATTGGGGATTACCAGTGTGGATTCCGCCGAAACCGATCTACAAGCGATCAAATGTTTACAATTAGACAACTGTTAGAAAAGAAATGGGAATTTAAAGAAGCAGTACATCAGCTATTTATCGATTTAAAAAAAGCTTACGACTCTATTATACGCGCGCGAATGTACTGGATCCTAGAGTTCTTGGGTGTGCCAAGAAAATTGGTTAGACTTATCGAAATTTGCTTAAGCGGCAGTAAGGGTAGAATACGCGTAAACGGTAGTTTATCTGAAGAGTTTTCGATCCGCGATGGCCTGAAGCAGGGCGATGCACTTTCGTGCGTCCTTTTTAACTTAGTTTTAGAATACGTGGTTAGGCAAGTGCAGGCGAATCCGACCGGTGCTACCCTCAATGGGGTAATACAAATTCTTGGATATGCGGATGATCTCGACGTACTAGGGGATGATAAAGAAACGGTAGCTAAAAATGCAGAAATCTTGATCGCAAAAGCCAAAGAGATTGGCTTGGAAGTTAGCGAATCGAAGACAAAATATATGACCGTCGTCAGGTCCGGACAAAGTAATCAAGACGGGGATCTAATGGCCGGAAATATGAAATTCGAAAGGGTTAACGAGTTTAAATACCTCGGGTCTATTATAACTAGCGAAAATAAGATTAAAACGGAAATCAATGCGCGGCTACACGCTGGCAATAGGTGCTATTATGCAGCAAACACGCTACTAAAATCGCGATCGCTATCTAGAAACATCAAAGTAAGAATTTACAAAACGATAATAATGCCGGTCGTCATGTACGGGTGTGAAACGTGGGCGCTGACGAAAGGAGAAGAGAATAGGTTTAGAGTTTTCGAGAATAAAGTACTTAGAAAAATCTATGGTCCAAAAAGGGACGAAGAGACCGGCGAGTGGAGAAAACTGCATAATAATGAGCTGCACGCTCTCTACGGGTCAGCAAATATTAATAGAGTAATGAAAGCGCGTAAATTAAGATGGGCGGGGCATGTAGCAAGAATGGGCAATGAAAGAACAGTGGCGCAAGTTTTAAGAGGGAGACCGACTGGTAAGAGACCCCTAGGCAGACCGAGAAACAGATGGGAGAAAAATGTAAGGGATGATCTAAAAGAACTAGGACATGATTACTTAAACTGGATGGAGAATGCACAAGATAGAGATGTGTGGCGGTCTCGGGTAGATGAGGCAATGAACTTTCGAGTTCGAACTGCTAATCTATAATAATAATAATAATAATAATAAATATTTTGCATTTTCAATTAATTTAATTTATAATAACTTATAATTAATAATTGATCTGATTATTAATTTTAATTATTTATTAAATAATTATGAATGAATAGATGATTGAATTAATAATAATTTAATAATTATTAATAAATTATTAATTATTTATTAATTATTATTTACTTATTGGGGAAGTGGAAATCGAAAATCTTCTGAGAGATATTGGAGTTCAGGTAAGGGTAGAAGGAGTTAAGAGAATAGGAGGGACGAAGGAAGGAAAAGAAGGAATGTTTATAGTAAAAGTAGGGGTTGAGGAGGAGAAAAAGAAGAATATGGAGAACAAAAAATTATTGAAAGGAAGAAGGGAAAGAATTGAAGAGGATTCGACATGGAGGGAGAGGAAAAGGAGATGGCAAATAGAGCAGAGGGCATGGATAGAGAGGAAAAAGGGGCGCATGGTATGGGCAGGGAGAGACAGATTATGAATAAATGGGGAGGAATGGTTCTGGGACGAGGAATTAGAAGAAATAAGGAAAAAGGGAAAAAGAGTTGAGAAAGGTAGAAAAAAGGAAGATGCAAAAGAGGTTAGAGATCAAACAGAGGGGTTTCCAAAAAGCAAGGCGGAAGAGAAGTGATGATAGGTGAGGGAAGGGAGGAGAAAAACGTGAAAATAGCTTGAAGAATAAGAACGAAGGTTTTTGGCGGGAGTTAGAAAAGTGGGATGTGATTATGATGAGTGAAACCTGGGCGGATGAGAAGGATTGGCAGGGGATGAAAAGGATGTTACCTAAAGGTTATGTGTGGACAATGCAAGAAGCAAGAAAGGAAAACGTTAAAGGTAGAGGGATGGGCGGCATGGTCGCAGGAGTGAGAAAAGAATTGGCAGTAAAAGGAAGAACAGAGGAGGACAGGGAGGAAAAGGATGGAACAATGGCAAGAATGATTATAATTGGAAAAGTCAAAATAGCGGTGGTTTGTGTATATAGAAGAAGAGGAGAAGAGGAAGGTTGGAGAGTAATAAGGAGGTGGATGGAGGAAAAGAAGGAAGAGTTGGTTTTGATAGGAGGTGACTTGAATGCCTGGACTGGCGAGCAAGGGGGAGGGACTTAGGATGAAGATAAGGAGGCCTATATAAGGAGCTCCAAACAGAGGGAGATAGACCGCGAGGGGAGGAGGTTACTAGACGTAATAGGAGAAACAGGATGGTTTATATGTAATGGCAATATCAAAGAAGATGAGAAAGGAGGAATCAAATTTATAGGTAAAGGAGAAACAGTAATAGACTACATCCTGACGGAAGAAAGAATGAGGAGTATGATATGCAGTATGGATATGGGGAATGAGATAAGGTCCGAGCACTTCCCAGTAATAGTTACACTGAAAGGTGGCGCCCATAAGCGCGACAGAGGGAGAAAGGAAAGAGGGGGAGAAAGGAACACGAAATTGGGACTCTGATGGGTAGATAAATTACAAGAGTTTAAACAAAAAATGGAAAAGGAGAATGTTAGGTATGAAAAGGAGGAGGGAGTAGACTCGTTAATTGAAAGGTTGAAAGGGTCGATTGAGAAGGTAAGGGATGAGGTAGGTACAAAGAAGGAAGAGAAGAGGGAAAGAGAGGCTGGTGGGACGAGGAATGCAGGGACAGTAAATAGAGAATGAAAGAGTGTGTAAGAAAATGGAGGAAAGGAGAAATAGAGAAGGCGGAGTACAACCGGAGAAAAAGAGAACATGAGAGGATGCTGGAAAAGAAAAAGCAAAAGGGAAAGGAGAAATACAAGGGAGAAGTAGAAAAAGCGATCAAAGAAGGTAGGGTCTGGGATGTGATAAATAGGGAAAGAGGAGGAAGGAAGGGCGTGAATGAAGAAATAGAAATGGGCGAGTGGACGGATTATTTTAAGGGTCTGTTAGGGGGAGAACAAAATAGGATCAAAGGGGAAAATAGAAGGATAGTCCAAGGAGAAATGGAGGAAGGGAACGAAATAACAAGAGAAGAAGTGGATGAGGTGATAGATAGACTGAAAAGAAACAAGGCTACAGAAGAGGATGGTATGGAGAACGAAGCGGTTAAGTATGGAGGAGAAGGGATTAGGGGAGGGATGTGGAAGATCTGGAACAAGGTCTGGAAAGGAGAAGGGTGGCCGGAGGAGTGGATGACAGGGCTGGTGGTACCGCCTTAGAACTACGCATTAATCATCAGAGATACGTTTTCTTTGAAGAAACATTGAGTTCACCAACTTTTAGTTTGAAGATGGTTGAGGCTTACCGTACGACTTAGTACGACGCTGCCTTACACTACTTGGCCGAGATTTTGTAACCAAAATCCAAGTACTGTTGGAAGCACCAAAAGCTTAATCACAAGCACACAGATCACGCTAGTAGGGGGGGGGGGGGGAGAGGTTTAGCTGGAATAATCGGAACTCCCGAATAGTATAGTGAATGTAGAATATGTTTAAGGACAAGCAATAAACAACTTATATATATTTAAAGTGAACTCTCGGAATTATCGGTAAACTCGCACGATTAATCTCGATTACGCACACGCTCGGTTTATCGCTCATAGACTTCGGATGTTATTTGAAACCGCTAACATTCGGCCAACCTAAGTGTTAACTTGACCTCAAGTTATTCGCACAGAAAAATGTTTACAACTAGGTACGTTTGGATTACGCTCGCTGTCTCCGTAAAATTTCTTATCACACACCGCATTACACGCTCATTCTCTTATTTAGGATCTCCATAACGCTGTGGTGGACGTCGATCACGCTTTGGTCGAGTTTGACCTTTCACCACTGAATTTACATCACCGGTATCACTGGTTACACTTTCACTAATGATGAGGTTTTCATCGCGATTGGCATATAATTGACAAAGGGAATTAGAGTCGTCTTCATCTTGGCTTGTTTCATCGATGACATTCGAATCTTCATTTATTGCAGCTCGCCAAATTTCTAGTTGGCTCGCTGAGGCTCGCTAGGTGCAACAGGTGCCGCGTGACAAATCAAAACTGTGACAACTCGAAACTTTAATTTGCAAAATTCGAACAAATAGAATTTTAAGCGGAAATTCGCTAACAGGGTAGAGGTAACTCGGTAAATACTCTCAGCTAACAGGAAAGTTGACTTTTATGAGGGAAAAAGTTTATGGAGGAAAATCCCCCCAACTTGAAAATCCGAAAATTTTCAAAGACGATTTTCTCGAAATGACTTTTTTTGAGTTGTCACACTATTGTCCTCAACGTGCGATATAATCGCTAAGAGCTCCAGTTTACTCGAGTGGTAGTTGCTCTCCGGTTCCGATGTGCGTCGACTCATCGCGTATACCGGGTGATACCTTAGGTCGCCAATTTTATCAAACGAATTTTTCTCAATTCTCCCCATACAAAGGGTCGATTTTCTTTCAGTAGGTTATACAAAGGTCCAGCTACTTCTGCAAATTTATATACATAACGACGCAGATAACCTGCCGTGCCTAGAAAACGTCGCAAACTATGTACGTCCTTCGGCTCAGGAAACTCTAGAATTGCTTTGACTTTCTCTTTACTTGGCTTAATCCCTTCTTCCGATATTTCGTAACCAAGATAATTTACACTCGACATCAAAAATATACATTTTTGCAAATTTTTATTTAAACCTGCTTTCATAAGAGCTTTTAACACAAGGATCAATCTCTCTTTTAATTCTTGCCGTGAATTCCCTGGTATTAAAATGTCGTCTAAATAAAATAATATCTTTTGATTTCTTAGTGGTCCTAATACCTTGTACATAAGTTTGGAAAAGTAAAACTGTGCATTCATCAGTCCGAAGACCATGCGAGTATCTTCTCCTGTTTCGTCGGGGGTGATGAACGCCGTTTTTCTCTTGCATCTTTACTTAGTGGTACCTGAATGTAGCCTTGTGCTAAATCTAGCGTAATAAACATCGAACTATCACCTATCATTGCTAAGTGATCATCGAGATCCAGCAAAGGGTAATTCATTCGTATAGTTTGTTGATTTAACTTTCTATAATCGACGACAAGACGCGGATCGCCGTTTTTTCTTTTTACAAGTAATACAGGGTTAGCATACGGCGACTCTATATCAGTTACAAGACCTAACTTTCTGTAATCGCTCAAAATTTCTTTGATAGTTGATCGCCCAGAATTACTCGCTCTATGTGGCTTACTCCACGGAGGAGTACTACCCTCTTGTTCTTTGATCTCCATTTCAATCAAAGGGGTACAACCTAGTTCCGCTAAATTTCTCGAAACCGCAATAGAATATTTATTAAGAATACTCTTCTTCGGTGACAAGAGATCTTCTTGCATGTGTTGAGACATCGAGAGGGTGTAACAACGACACTTCCCCTTGGAGGAGTGTGGTATCTTTCTTTACCGACACCATTTTATCGCTCAAATTTACAATAGGAATATTTCATTCTTCGCTCTCACTTCCGATCACTTTTATAAAATAAATTGACCGCGGTTGAATGCTTTTTGAATTAACGGAACGAAATTGTGACACTCCGGCACTAACAGTTGGTAACTCCAATAAAAAGGCGTCTTCTCTCTTCTTAAACTGCAAGCTGTCTCCTTCCTTGAAGTAGTTGGTCCTTGGGGCATCCGTGAATGATCTACCGACCATTATCCACTTCCTGATAATCATCTGGTACAACGTAAATTGTAACATCGCGAACTGTCACTCCGTCAACAGTCGTATCAGCGGTTATGAGACCGCCTGGCTCAACTTTGTAACTTGATGATCCCCGACTCTTGAGAACAACATTTGCTTTTTTAATTTTACATTTCACCGAACGCGCTTTCGAAATTTTAATAGTGCAGTCCGAACTTCCAGGGTCGATTTGACCCCTGAGATTAATGCCATTCATGAATATCGATTTTAAATATTTGACCAGCGCGTGATCTCTTGAATTTATTTCAATTTTATTCACTTCCGGATTCGGTGTACAATGCTGTTGAGTGTGTCCCTTCGCGTGACACTTCCTGCAAGTTTTTTTTCTCTTACGTTCCGGGCAATTTGTAGAAAAATGTCCGTACAGTCGACTGTCTCGAATGCGGATTGTTATATTTAGTCGTATCCGGTTTAATTGGTTTATCCATTCTAACCCGCTCTACGCATTGAGTGTTAAGCCGTTCGAAAGAAATAATAGCAAACCTGCTTTATAGTGTCGCGCAAATCCAAACCCAACTCCACACATAACTTTAATTTCGCGTAAAAGTAAGTAGTTATTAGCTCACTCTTCTCCTGAACTCTTTGTGTCATCTTTTTCCACTTAGACAACTTGCTCTCTGCAAAAACATACGAACCCAAAAGGCTGCTTTAAATTCCTTCCAGCCTTACAAATTCTCGTGCTCTGAGGAGTTACCAGTCACGAGCGCCTTCTTTTAGATGTATTTTAGCGGACTCGAGAGCGAAGCTGTCCGGCCAGTGCTAGAGTTTTTTCATGCTATCAAGTGTTTCGATCCACTCTTTAGCTCGAGACGATCCCAATTCGCCCTTGAAATCTGCTATGCTCTTGCTGAGATCGGGAATTATGAGATAATTTTGTACTGCATCATAGCCGTTTAAGACTCCAAGTCCTGATGAACCAGCTGCGTGACTCGGATTCACGGAAAGATTTTCCACTAATTGAAGTAGTCTCGCTTCACGCCGTTGACTCTCTTGCATCATTGTATGTTTAAGCGACTGTATTGGCGAATTGTGTACTCAACAACTATAAAAAATGAAGATTGTATAACAATAAGTTAAGAAATAACTTTTTTTTTCGTTCAGAAATCGTACCGAATAAAAAAAACTTTGGATCCTAATTAGATCTACTTTGCAAGTTACTTAGCACCATACAAAAACCAATTAGAAACCAATTAGAAAGGTAACAATTATCTAATAGAACACCACATAAGACGAGGAACATACCCCACTTTCGAAAGTAATAGGACCTGATAGAAACCACATCCTATTAAGTTTCTATTGGGCCTTTAATAACCATTTTTACTAGGGGAGTACCGAATACGAAACACATCAGATCCTAATAAGATCCAAATAAAAAGTTCAAAATTACCAAATACGAAACCGCACAGAAACTGGATTCAAATCCAATTAGGTTCCACTTAGAAACCAATAGCTGAACGGTACGAGTACAGAATACAACTCACATCAGATTCTAATAAGATCCATTGAGAATGTTCAAAATTACCAAATACGAAACCGCACAGAAACTGGATTCAAAACCAGTTAGGTTCCACTTAGAAACCAATAGCTGAACGGTACGAGTACCGAATACAAATCACATCAGATCCTAATAAGATCCAATTAGAAAGTTCACAATTACCTAATAGAACACCAAATAGAACCAGGAACAAAACCCACTTTCGAAAGTAATAGGACCTGATAGAAACCACATCCTATTAAGTTTCTATTGGGCCTTTAATAAACATTTTTTCTAGGGGAGTACCGAATAAGAATCACATCAGATCCTAATAAGATCCAAATAAAAAGTTCAAAATTACCAAGTACGAAACCGCACAGAAACTGGATTTAAATCCAATTAGGTTCCACTTAGAAACAAATAGCTGAACGGTACGAGTACCGAATACAAATCACATCAGATCCTAATAAGATCCAATTAGAAAGTTCACAATTACCTAATAGAACACAGATAGAACCAGGAACAAAACCCACTTTCGAAAGTAATAGGACCTGATAGAAACCAGATCCTATTAGGTTTCTATTTGGCTTTTAATAGGCATTTTTACTAGGGTCGTCACTGCAAGATTTCCCTGGGATGGGTCAGTTCTGCTCAGCGGGGGTCCATTGTTGAACTGGATAGGTAATAGAAATAAAAATGTGTACACATTTTTTAAAAATTTTGATAATAGTTTTTTAAAAAACTTAATTTCGAAATCCGCGATTATTTGTGAGTTGTAGCGGATGCTTTTCGCAAGATATCCTAAAATCACATTTTCTTTTTTTTCTCAGTTTTTCCTAATTTCTTCTCATTGTTTCTAATTCTATTAAAAACTACATAGATGAGCATATAAAACTTAACAGGAGCTTAAGCCTGATCGACTGATAGCATGATTAAATATAGAAAATAATTATTTAACAGTAAAATGTTAAAATCAGTTCAACAACTGCTTTTCATGCATTTTTAATGAAAGAGAAAGCATGATCTGTAATATTTCGAATATACAACTCCACAAGTGAATTTAATATATCACTCTCAGCTTGTATCAGGACCTATGACGTTGGCGTGGTGACATGATGGTCCCATTTGTTGCTTTTTCATGTTTTTAATATTGTTTGAAAATATTTTTCAATGTATGTTTTCATTTATTATTTCCATGTATACCTTTGTAGGTTTTTTTTGCATACCTAAATCCCCTCTTGCACTGGAGATCGGCAGACATTAACCCTTCGACTAAATCCCACTTTCCCAAATTACCCCGAACTCTCGCAATAAGCCTTTAGGCAATGCCTAACGTACTTAATTCTGTTTTTTACCCCTCGAAAATCCACTACCGTCTGTAGACGGCTTTTTATTAAAAGCGCATGCATTCACCTGAGCATTTGGTCAGTGCAGTGGAAAACTAGAAAACCAAAACTGAGTGCAGCCGGTTACCGACAGACGAGTTTGGATGTAGACTATCGATAGCATCTAGCGCCCACACCAACGCAACGTTTAGCGTCAAACAAATACAGCGAAAATTTTACTGGTCACCCATCCGAGCGCTAACTTCTGCCGTTGGTTTATATATATATATATATATATATATATATATATAT
>CAKNYM010043361.1:0-10074 GCA_932195095.1 Andricus curvator
ATTTTGTTGAAAATTCGTTTTTTCTTTGGCTGAAAATTATTTTTTTTACTGAAAATTGATCTATTCCAGTTGCAACTTCAACCATTTTGTTGAAAATTTGTTTGTTGAAATTTTTTTTATTTTTTTTTATTGCAAGTATTCAATATTTTGTTGAAAAATGATCTTTTTCATTTGAAAATTTTGACGTCTTTGGTAGAAATTAATCTTCTAGGTTGAAAATTAATCTTTTTGTTGGACATTTAATGATTCATGTTTTTGGTTTCAAATTCAACTATTCCAGTAAAAGATTCATCATTTTAGTTGAAAATTCATTACTTTCTTTGAAAATTTAACTATTTTTTAAAAATTAGTTTAGTTTTTGTTGCAAATCATTTTTTTTCGCTGGTACATGCAATTGGTTGAGAATTCATATTTCTTGTTAAAAAATCAACTATCCCAGTTAGAGATTGATCATTTCAGTTGAAAATGCATCTTTTTTTTTTCAATTCAACTATTACATTTTTGGTTGAAACTTGATCTTTTTTAGTTCAAAATTCATTTATTTGTTTGAGAATGTGTCCTTTTGAAGTTCATAATTCAAATATTTCTTTGAAAATTAATGTATTTTGTTGAAAAATCGTCTTTGTGGTAGAAAATTTATCTTTTTGGTTGAAAATTCAAGTATTCCAGTTAAATATTCATCATTCAAGTTGAAAATTCATCTGTTTGATTCAAAATAAGACTACTTGGTTGAAAGTTTAATCAAATTTGTTTTTAAAATAAATCTGTTTTTTTTTTGGTGTGGAATATTAATTTTTCAACTGAAAATTTAATTATTCCATTTTTGGTTGAAAACAGATCATTTTTAGTTTAAAATTCAGCTAATTGTTTGAAAATTGATCTTTTTGAGTTAAAAAAATCAACTGTTTGATTGATAATTAATGTATTTTTTGGAAAAATCGTTTTTTGGTAGAAAATTTATCTTTTTTAGTTGAAAATTCTGACTTTTTTGGCAGAAATTAATCTTCTGGGTTGAAAATTAATCTTTTTGTTGGAAATTTGATGATTCTAGTTAGAGACTCATCAACCTTATTGAAAATTCATTACTTTGTTTGAAAATCTAACTATTTTTTGAAAATTAGTTTTGTTTTTGTTGCAAATAATCTTTTTTTTCGTTGGAAAATGCAATTGGTTGAGAATTAATATTTTTTGTTGAAAAATGAACTATTTCAGTTAGAGATTGATAATTTCAGATTAAAATTCTTCTTTTTTTTTTAAATTCAACAATTACATTTTTGGTTGAAACTTGATCTTTTTTATTTCAAAATTCATTTATTTGTTTGAAAATGTGTCTTTTTGTAGTTGATAATTCAAATATTTCTTTGAAATATGATGTATTTTGTTGGAAAATCTTTTTTGTGGTAGAAAATTTATCTTTTTGGTTGAAAATTCAAGTATTCCAGTTAAATATTCATCATTTTAGTTGAAAATGCATCTCTTTGGTTCAAAATAAAACTACTTGGTTGAAAGTTAAATTGAATTTGTTTTAAAAATAAATCTGTTTTTTTTTCTGGGTGGAATATTAATTTTTTAACTGAAAATTTAATTATTCCATTTTTGGTTGGAAACTGCTCATTCTTAGTTTAAAATTCAGCTAATTGTTTAAAAATTGATCTTTTTGAGTTAAAAAACCCAACTGTTTGATTGAGAATTAATGTATTTTTTGGAAAAAAATTCATGGACTTTAGAGACAAATTCAAGAAATTATTATATTTTTATTATCATTTAATTATTTAATTAATCGATCGTGCTAAATTATTTAAGAATGTTTTGTAATATTAATTAAATTCCTAGCAACTGAAAAAAAAACATTATTTATAATAAACTCGCGAAAATGTATACATATTCCGAGTCGAATTTTTAAAATTAGGCACTGTGTATGTCAGCTCTGAACGAGCTAGAAAAGGGGTTGGACTTATGGAAAATTCCATAACTATAGACAGTGCGTTTAAAATATGCGGAATATTTGAATTTAAATTAAATGAAATGCTATGAAAAATTGTACCTGGAAAAAACTTAAGATACCTGGAAAAAACCTGGAATTGTCAGGGAATTTTTTTCCGGGATTTGGGTAGACACCCTGTAATAATAATATATTTGAGTAAAAATTATTATATTAATAAGTATGAAATTTAGGCTTTTTATCAATATAGTCAGAAGGCTTGATACCTATAATTTATTTTATCTCGCACTTTCTTTATCTGGATACAACTTTTTTTACTAACACGCTCCTATTTATGGTACAGAGGTACGTTTGCAACAAAATGTGTTTTTTATTATATTAATATAGCTTATGTTATGCTATTATTATATAATAGTTAAACTTTAAGTGAAACAAACTCTTCTTCAACAAAAAAAACGGGTTTTGAACAAAATAGTCCAATTTTCAAACAAAGTGATAAATTTTCAACTAAAATGATGAATCTTCAACTGGAATAATTGAATTTCAAACCAAACAGATACATTTTTAAATAACATGATGAATCTTCAACTGAACTGGTTGAATTTTCAACTGAAAACGTTAATATTCAACCATGAAGATGAATTTTCTACAAAAAAATACGAATTTTCAGCACGATATATAAATTTTTCAACCAAGTTTTTGAATTTGCAACTGAAAATGATAAATTTTCAACCAATAGTTGAATTTTACAAAAAAAAAAAGAATTTTCAACCAAAAATCGAATAGTCTAATGGCAAGTTAAACAAATTAGTTCTTAACAACAAAAAAAGAGATTTTCCACCTCACAGTTCAATATTCAACCAATGTGATGAATTTTCAACTAAAATTATAGTTCAATTTTGAAATAAAAAAGATCAATTATTAAGAACTAAATAGATAAATTTTTCTTTAGAAAAGATAAATTTTCAACCAAAAATAGAATAGCTAAATTTTCTGCTTTAAAAACTAATTTGTAACAAAACAAAAAACGCATTTTCAACAAAATAGTTCAATTTTCAACTGGAATAGTTACATTTTTTTAGTTGGAAAAATTGTTTTTCAACAAGGTAGTTGATTTTTTAATCAGAGATAAATTTTCAATTGAAGAAGATGGATTCTCAACAAACAATGTAAAGTAATCAGGGTGGCAACTTGACCGGGAAACCGGGAAATGACCGGGAATTTAATTTAAAAACCGGGAATTTACTTCTGATCATAGCAAAACTCAAGAAATATAGTTTCACTTAGAACAGGGAATGTTTTACATGGAATGGGAATTTTTTAAAGGAATTCGGATTGAGAAAAAACGAATTTTTAAAAATCCCTCTTTCAAGTCAGAATTCGTCAAAATTTGAAAGTTCCCTGTTTTAAATTTTAGGTAATCAAAGTACTTCAAGCAGTTTTCAGAGTAAAAGTAGAATTTCAAAGGAGAAATATTTTTGAATTATAATAGAAATTTTTTTTACATTGTTCTTTGCGAATTCATCGTTTTTTAGTTAGAAATTCAACTACTGGGTTGAAAGTTAAACTTTTATTAAAAATTAATTTATATTTTTTTGATGAAAATTCAAGTATTTGGTTGAAAATTCATATTTTTCATTTAATAATTAAACTATTTGTTTGAAAATGTATGTACTTTGTGGAAAATTCATCTATTTTTGTAGACAATTAAACTTTATGGTTGAAAATTCATCTTTTTGGCATAAAATTAAACTATTCCAGTTAAAGATTCATCATTTCAGTTGAAGATTCATCATTTTATTTGAAAATTCACCAGTTTGGTTGAAAATTTATTTTTTTAAACGAAAATTTAACTATTCCATTCTGAGTTGAAAATTAAAATTTTCAAGTTCGGAATTCCACAATTTGGATAAAAATTTGTCTTTTTAATTGAAAATTTAACTATTCCCATGAAAATTCATGTATTTTGTTAAAATATCGATTTTTTTGTTGGTAAAAAATTATCTTATTTTTCTTTGAAAGTTAATCTTCTTGTTTAAAAATTCTTCTTTTCGGTTAAAAATTCAAGTATTCCAGTCAAATATTTAGTATTTCAGTTGAAAATTCATCTTTTAGGTTTGAAATAAAATTATTTGGTTGAAAGGTAAGCTCTTTTGTTAAAAATTAATTATTTTTTTTAGTTGAAAATCCATCGTTTTAATTAAAAATTCATTTCTTTGGTTGAACATTCATTTTTTACTAAAAATTTGATTATTCAATTTTTGGTTGCAAAATTATCTTTGTTAGTTGAAAATTCGTCTTTTTTAGTAGAAATTAATCTTCTTGGTTGAAAATTAATCTTTTTGGTCAAAATTTCAATTCTAGTTAATGATTCATCATTTCAGTTAAAAATTCATCTTTCTGGTTTGAAATTCAACTATTGCAGTTAAATATTTACAATTTTATTTGAAAATTCATCACTTTGTTTGAAAATGTAACTATTATTTTGAAAGTTAGTTTTTGTTGTTGTTAAAAGTTAGTTTTTTTTTGTTGAAACTAATTTTTTTAACTGGAAATTTAACTTATTCCAATTGAAAATTCCATAGCTGTTGTTGAAAATTCATCTGTTTGGTTAAAAATTAATTTTTTTTACTTGATATTTAATTATTAAAGTTTTGGTTGACAATTTATCTTTTTTTAGTAAACATTAATTTTTTGGTTTGAAAATTGAACTATTTCAGTTAAAGATTCATTGTTTTAGTTGAAAACTCTTTTTTTTTTTTTCTTTGCTGTTCCGTAATAGGGAAATGCATTATGGAACACCAATAGGCGTTTCGCATTCAGAAAAGATCAGCCCATTCATTAAGGCCATGTTATACATGAGTCACGTGACATAAATTATCGATAATTTTTTTGCAACAACTCATGTCCACACAAAATGAGATATCGAGTTGAAACTTTGGGGAAAACCTCAGGAAACAATAATGTACGTTTGTATACAACATTTGGCTCGAAATTTAGAAAAAAAAATTTTTGAAGAAATTAAAAGCGGAGCAATATCGGCATTTTTTGTGCAACAACTCATGTCCACACAAAATCAGATATGGAGTTGAAACTTTGGGGAAAGCATCAGGAAACTGTAATCTGCGTTTGTATACAACATTTGGCTCGAAATGTCGAAGAAAAAAATGTAATAAAGAAGAAAATTTACAAAAATACCGACCGTGCTGTAGAACTCTGTAACCAATTTTCAATGTTCCCAATGAAACATTTTTGAGGTTCTGGCTCACATGTCTTGAGGAAAATGATGCAAACATCGGTTACAAAAATTACACTTGATAATATTTGCTGGTTTGGTGCAAATAAACAAATTGATATTTAATATATCCTTGATGCCAGCACTGTTGATAATGCAGATCGCTTGATTGCCGGTCGATATTTGTTATTCCAATAATAACTTTTTTTTCTTCCCCAACTTTATGCTTTACCACACACTGTCCTTTTATATTTATTAATATTTTCCCAAATTTTTTCCGCTTTATTTTAACTTTTATTTTTAAATATGGGACAAAAAATATCGATCTCAGGACTGGCTGGGTCACGTGACTAATGTATAGCATGGCCTTTACCTTCTGCACAAATTAAACGGATAGTTAAAAATTCACTTTGAAAACAATTGAGAAGCCTCAGAAATATAAATTACGGGAGGAGATATTTGGTTTTTGTTGAGTAGAGTAAAAAATCTAATTACCAAGTAGAAACCTTTAATTTTTTTATTGGAAAACACAATAAGTTAGACTCAATGAGGATTTTACCTAACTGAAATTATCCTAATCATCTTCAGTTCAAGAGTGACTTTCTTTTTTTTGACAAAAATGTTGAAAATTTAATTTGTGACTTACTGTTCTAGAATCTCCCAAACATAATTTTAATTTAAACATTATTTTTTATTTCTGTAACGTTACAAATTTCTCACTGCTTCTTTACCACATGAAAATATCAGGCGGGTCGAGGGAATTAGAAAAAATATATTGGGCTTCAAAATGAAAAGTTAGTTTTAAAGTTAGATATCACTTTTAAATTATATTTCTTACAAATTAATTTCGTTAACTACTAAATTTCAATTCAAATTTACCAGTGTTGGATCAAAATTATTCGCTGGTACCACATTATTTACACATGGTACTTTTTCAATAGGTGCTGGAGCTGGAGCTGGAGCTGGAGCTGCAGGAGGTGGAGCTGCAGCAGTCGCAGCTGCAATGAAGAGTAGAAGGAGGAATCCTACTTGAATCATTTTTTCACCTGAAAATAATGACAAATTATTAAGTAAAAAATATATAATACAATGATAATTAAATGTGAGTTATGAATGTTTTCCCATAGGATAAATAAGCATGTAGACGAAATTCGCACTACACCAGAGACTCGATAGATGAACAATCTCGGGTGTTGCCTGAAAACGGCCTTGTTCATATAACGCGTACAGCGAAACGTAAACAGTCAGGGCCGCCTGATCCGTTTCCATTATTATTATTATTATTATACCATTAAGCCATTTCCCTTTCGGGGTAGGCGTGACTTGCTCGGTTGGAGAATAGTAGTGTGTATATGGGTATATAGGTATAAGGTAGGTAGGAAAATAGGTATGAGGTGGATAGGTATATAAGTGTTAGGTATATATATTTTAGATTGATCTGGAATTCTCGTGTTATTTATTTAAATGACACGTTTACTCCGCAACACTGCTCCGACCCAGGTTGCTGATCAATCTCTCTAGCGATCACCCCAAGTGAAGAGCCTCACAAAATTGTTATGTATGGTTCTCCACTTGGGCCCATTAGTATCCAAGATCTTTGTTTCAGGCGTCATTCATTCTACTGTCACTCTGTTTACAAACTATTTGTCGCCACACTTTTCTGTCCTGGCATACTACTCTAGCTTCCTTCACGTCCATGCATTTTTTCATGCAAGCTCTTGTGTTCCTATGGCTTCTTATGTCTCTACGGATTAATGTCTCATTTACAGATTCTAACCATTCTTTTGGCGGTCTACCTCTGGGCATTATGCCATTTACTTTACCTTTATACACTTGTTTGGTCAGTCGTTCATCTTTCATTCTTTCAAGATGTCCGAACCATCTTAACTGATTTCTTTCCCATGTGTCAATTATTGTCTCTTTTGCACCACATTCTTTGAGGATTGTCTCGTTTCGGACTTTGTCCATTAGTGTTTTCCCGCATATTATGCGCAGAGGTTTCATGCCGATCGCGTTAATTTTACTCCTGTCCTTTTCTTGACAGGTCCATGTCTCGCTACCGTATAGTACAGTCGGTACGAATATAGAATTGTGTATGGCCATTTTAGCTTTTTTTGATATGTTTTTATTTGTTAGGATGGACCCTGCTCTACCGATAACCTGCTTACCCTTATTTATGCGCCTATCTAACTCCCCATCTATTTTTCCGTCGCTAGTGAATAGACTACCTAGATATACGTACTTGTCAACTTGTTCTAATCTTTCATCATTTAGGACAATGTTGCACATTGTTTTCTCACTCTTTCCCTCAAACACCATGATTTTTGTTTTATTTACGTTAATTTTGAGTCCCATGTCCTTCATGCTTGTATGAAGTTTATTCAACATTCTTTGCAAGTCCTCGACTGATTCTGCCATAACAATCTTGTCATCTGCGAAAGCTAACCCACGTACCTTAACTGTTTGGAGATCTACACCTTCTTCGTCGAAGAGTGCAGTTCTTAGACACTTATCCATGAATATGATAAATAGCCACGAGGACATAACGCATCCTTGTTTCACGCCTTGCGTAATATCGAACCAGTCACTCAGTTTCCCGTTTACCCTTACGCTCGCTTTACTGCCTGTATATATTGTTTTTATTGCTTGCAGGAGCCCTCCATTTACTCCGTATTCTTTAAGAACTTCCCAAAGTTTACTTCTATTTACCGTGTCAAATGCTTTTTCTAGGTCAATAAATGCACAGAAAACTTTCTTTCCTACTCTCAAGCTTTTTTCTGTGATCTGTCTTAGGCTAAATATCTGATCTGTACATGATCTTCCTGGCATAAATCCACTTTGGACTTCCCATATTTTTTCTTCTGTGATTTCCATTACCCTACGAATAAGTATTTTTGAGTATATTTTACTTACGGTACTTAGTAGGCTAATACCTCTGTAATTACTGCAGTTGTTTTTATCTCCCTTTCTTTTGTATATTGGTACGATAATCGCTTTTTTCCAATCGTCTGGGACTTTCCCCGTCTCGATACATAAATTTATTAATTCGCACAACCTGTGAGGTATGTACTCGCCACCGTATTTGAGCATTTCAGCACTAATACTGTCTATGCCAGCAGCCTTACCGTTTTTTAAGTTCTTAATTATGTCTCGGACCTCAGTGACACAGACTTTTTCAATTGGGTTTTCTAATGCATTATGTTCTATGTCGCAGTTTTGTTGTCCTATATCTTCACCTCCTAATAGTTCTTTAAAAGAGTCTTTTAAAGCGTCTACTATCCCGTCTATATCATATAGCATTTCACCTTTGCTGTTTCTCATGCTAACAAACTCTGTACTTTTACTTTCCTTCAACTGTTTATATAGTAGTTTCATTATTCCTCCAAAGCCGTTTCGTATTTTGTTCTCTTCTTCTGTTCTGATTTTTTCTTTACTCTCCTTGACTAGTCGTTTCATTTTCCTCTTTTTGTCTTTGTAATCATTTTTGAGTCTATTTCTCTCCTCATCGCTAAGACCTGTCATGTTTAATGTTTTCTTGTGCGCTTTTTTCTTTTCTCGCTGGGCTGCTTGAATTTCATCATTCCACCATGCATCACCAGACTTTCTTCCTACCACTGCCGTACCACACACTTCAATTGCAGTTTTAACAATGCTATCCCGTAATAAAGCCCACGCGCCCTCTATATCTTTAATGCTCGTAAGCGCTTCCCAAGTTGCCCTATCTATGCGTTCGCTTAACTTATTTTGAAACTCTATTCGCACTTCCGGTTTCTGTAAATTTTCAATCTTTATTCGAGTTTGTTTCGTTTTTTCTGTTCTCTTTCTTTTCCATCCCCGGCCTAAGTTTATTTTAGAGATTAAAAGATAATGATCAGTATTGCATTCGGATCCCCTCATGACTCTTGTATCTACAACTAGTTCTCTTAGTCTTTCATCCGCAATAACGAAGTCAATTACACTGCGGTTATTTCCTTTACACCAAGTGTACGTGTGGATCATTTTATGTCGAAACCAAGTATTGGTAATAAATAGGCCCTTTTCTAGGCATAAGCTAACTAATTTTTCCCCGTTATAATTTTTTCTTGGATCCCCAAATTTACCTAGTACCCTTTCTGTATCTGTATCCTGACGTTGAACGCCGACCCATCCGTTCATATCTCCTAGCAGAATTATTCTTTCACCTGGATCGCAAGTACTTATTGTGTCATTTAAAGTGTCCCAGAAAGCGTCTTTGACTTCTCGCGGCTCACTGTCAACTGGGGCGTAGCACGCTATGATAAATAACCTTCTGATTCCTACCTTCATTCTAGCCCACAACAATCTGGGAGATACAAAATCATGATCTTTGAGATGCTGTCTTGCTTTTTTATTCATAATTAAACCGATCCCTTGACTACGATTTGATTCACTACCTACTCCTGACCATATTTCAAAACCGCCTTTCAACACCCCATTTTCTATGTTTCTACTTTCGCAACCCTTTTTCTTCGTCTCAGGTACACATAAGATATCTAGTTTCCTTGCATGCATAGTTTCTCGTAGTTCTCTTATTTTAAGGTCATTCACTCCTCTAGCATTCCAGACACCCAGTCTCCATTCATCGCCTGAAATTCGACCTTTACGTTTACCGTGTGTATGCATTTTGTCGATCCAAGTTTCAGTCCATTCCGAGGCTACTTTATTGTTTGTATTATTCATGTTTAGATTGTACACCCAACTAACACCTTTATGTGCGAAATTTGTTTTGCGAGCCGAAATCATGTCCAAGTTAAGTGATTATTTGTCGTACGGTGGATAGTCTATCTGTAACGTCAGTCCCACCAATACTTCTGTTACTGTGTGTGGGGGGGGGGGGGGTGAGGACGGAGAAAGGAAACCGAGAGTCTCAATTGGTTGG
>CAKNYM010043362.1:0-15185 GCA_932195095.1 Andricus curvator
CGATTGAAACCCGAAAAATCTTTGAATTTTTAATTTAAATTTATTATTCTTAGAATATTGTCAGTCACTGTCCAAATGTATTTGTTTTTTATTGTTGCAGCCTGTTTAAGTTAACTGTCTATTGATTAAGTCTATTAATTCATATTACGAATTTACTGCAACATCAATTGTGTAAATCAAAGTTTCCAAATAAGTGATTTTATTTCATGGTAGAATTTTTTCCAAATGTTTCTAAACATTATTGATAAATGACAACATTTCAATTGCAAATGATTTTTTTAATATTAGGAAATAATTCTGTTCTCAAAATTTTGCTACTGCAGCAGACAATTTCTAAATTTTTTCACACTGGTAAAGAGACAAGAAAAATGAAGTAATGGACAAAAGTTTTACAATATCTCAATTTGCGAAATGTGTAAGCTGTCGGTACCGGAAACCAAAATAGTTATCGGTACCGATAATCAGATTTTTGGAAAAATTTTAAATGATTGAGATTTTATAAAAGTTTTGAAAAGATGTTCACATAATTTAAAAATGTTATTTTAAACCAATTTTAAACCATTTTAAACCAAGCGTACACTTTTGAGTATTTCGAAAAAAAATTTAGAAGCTTTTCAAGAATTTTCAAAGAAAAAAAAATTTTCTTAAGATTCCTCTGAAAATTTCTACAAATCTCTAAGGTTTTAAGGCAATTTAAAAATTTTTATTTTTCAGCTTAAAAATTATTTATGAATTTTAGAAGTTTTGAAGAGAAGAAAAATATTTTAAAACTTGAATTGTTTTTCAAAAATTTATAAAACATTTTTAAATTTCTTTAAATCTTCTAAAAGTCCTGAATATATTTTAAGCTGACTCTAATTTTTCAGAATATTTTGTAAATCCTGTAAAATAAAAAAAAAAGACATCAAAATTTTCAAGATTTTTTTTCGACATATGTGAGATCTTCCAAAATCTTTTTTAATTTTCTCAGAAATCTTACGAAAATGTATTTATATAACTTTAAAAACAAACTGATAATGCGTGATTCCTTGTTATCAAATCTCGGAATGTGGTTTTATCTCGAATTTAAGTGTGCAAAAACTTTTAACAAATTAGTATTTATTCGAAATTTTTATTTTGTATTAAAAATTATTCTAATTGAGGAAAAAATTCATTTTTTTAACTCTAAACCTTTTCCATAGTTTGCTGAAATTGAAAGCCCAGATTTTTGTAAAGGTTTTTTATTTCTTTTTGTTTTTTTCTTTGGTTTTTTAAAGGTGGAAGCTAATAATTCAGTTATTGGTATATAAAATTAGGAACTGTGAAAAGTATTAAAAGTTAAAAGAAAATTAGATACTTTTTAATTTAATTTATTTAATTTTAATCAATTTATTTACTTAATTAAATACCATATAATTAGATAATATAATAAGTGTTAAGAAAGCAGTTTTAAAGAGCTGCTCTTCTATTTTTATTTCATTTGTTTGGGGAAGTACATTTCTCGGAAACTCTCCGCCGGTTAAGCGAAGTAGAGGTGACAAGAATGGAAGATTCCCCTTCGCCCTACCAATGTCATTTCGCTAAACAATGCGAATTCAAAACAAAACCACACTTTGGCTTCTAATGTTGTCAAGGAAGGACGGCCTTTAAATTTGTATTCGAGCATTCTCTGGCAATTTCGGACTTTAAAGCGGAATTTAAAGTGAAATTGCCAAAAAGTGTTTTGTAGTGAAAATCACTTATCCGTGATTTCGTGTTCCGAGTGATTTTCGCGAGCAGTTCTTCTGGCAGACTATAAAGCATTTTTTGCTTGACCGAAAATAGCCAGAATTATTTTGTGCGATAATCACTCTAGTTATTAAGTTTCGCGAGAAAAAGTGCGGTGAATGCGAATTTGAGTGAGTGAAAAAAAAGCTTAAGGGAGAGTATGTGGGAGTCTGTGTGTGCGTGGATTGCGTGTGTGGGGTGTGTGTGTTTTTAATTTCCAGGTTTGCAAAATGTCAAGTGTTTTCGATCACGGCCAATACCGGGACTCTCCGAATATTCAGTCGGCAGACACAATTTTTAATCCATTTTTCCAACATTTTTAGGTTCCGTAGCCCCGGGCTGAAACCCTTATGGTTTCGGTCGGGTTTTCGTCTGTCCGTCGTACAAAAGGGCATAAGCGCCAAAATTTGTTTCCAATATATTTTTTTCATATTTTTTTCAAAACATTTTTTTTTTTTTAAGTTTTTTTCAAAAAAGTCTTTTTCCAACAAATTTTTTTCAAACCATTTTTTTTTTCAAAAATATTTTGTCAAACAAATTTTGGAAATTTGTTTCAACAAATTTTTTTTTCAACAATGTTTTTCATAAAATTTTGGTTTAAAAAATTATTTCCAAAATTTCATTTTCATACAATTTTTTGGCATAATTTTTTTCAACTAATTTTATTTTAATCAAATTTTGTTTACAAACATAAAAAATATTTTGTTTCAAGGTTCTGTTAGTACTTAAATCAACGTCTTAATAGGCTACAAAATTCTTCCTTTGAAACCTTTGAAAATATTCTCTAAGAATTAATTTTTCCAAATATAAATTATTTTAAATTTGTCATCCATTCAATTTTTAAATAATTCTTAAGTCTTTTCAAAACTTTCAAACCATCTGATTATCTTTTAAAATGAGTCTAATTTTTTATATTTTTTTTTAATTTTGAAAACTTTGAAGAAGTGTCCGTCAAATATTTCAGATTTTTCTTTCAAAATTTTTGAAATCTTTCCAGATATTCTTTAAGAATTAATTTCTCAAAATATAAAATCAGTTTAAATTTTAATCAATTTAATCTTCAAATTATTTTAAAATCTTTTCAAAACTTTTACACCATCTAATTATCTTTTAAAGTAAGTCAAATGTTTCGTACATTTTTAATAAATTTTGAAAACTTGTAAATAGTTTCCTTGAAATATTTCAATTTTTATTTTAAAATTTGTTAAATCTTTTAAAATATTCTCTAATTTCAAAATTTTAAATTATTTTCAAATATTTTCCAAACTTGGCTTATTTTAACTTGTATTACAAATTTAAAATTATTTTCTATTTGGAAAAAAATATTTCTTAGAGAATATTTCAAAAGATTTCAAAAGAAAAATCTGAAACATTTTAAGTAAACTTCTTTAAAGTTTTCAAAATTTTTAAAAAATGTAGGAAAATGTTGACATATTTCAAAAGACTGTCAGATGGTTTAAAAGATTCAACAAAATTGAGAAATAATTTAAAAAGGAACATAATTATTTATCAGTAATAAACAATTTATCATGAAATAAAATTACTTATTTGGAAATTTGGATTTACTAAATTGATAGTGCAAAAGTCCTAATCATTATTAATAGATTTATACGTATAACCTCATTTCATATGATCAAAAAGTTAAGAAAATTATTGAAGCCGTTTGTCAGAACAGATCCTGACTGGTGAAATTTCAAACTTCGCTCCATTCCCTGGCTCCTGCGTTTTAAAAAAAATGCGTGACGTCCGTCATCGTTGTCAATAACTTAAAGACAGGCATCACAGTCCATCCCTTTTTACCCCCCTCTCCCTCAAATGACCTATTCATCCCCTTACATTTTCGAAGTCGAAAATAATATGTAAAAACTGCCGTATTAGGACCCTAAAAAAGAATGGGTTGTATATTTCTCTTTAGGAAACGGATCTTATTTGAGGACGCGGAAACCATCATCAATGCGGAGAGCCGGAATATGTCATGATCACTTTTTCCCTGAAGCATTTTGGGACCGGACTCAGAAAAAGTTGAGACTAAAGCAGAATCCAATTCCATATATGGCTACTGTTGAAGAGGGCGAGAAAGCACAGAGGAGGATGGAGGACAACAGTTAAAATTATATTTAGGAATTTTAGAAGTGTTAACGTGAGTCAAAATATGTTGAAACTTGAAAATAGTTCCTAATATTTATAAAATATTTACGAAATACAAGGCATTTTCAAGAAATAGTTGAATTTTCTATAAAAATGAATTTTCAACAATGATATTTAGGAATTTTAGAAGTGTTAAAGTGAGTCAAAATATTTTGGAACTTGAAAATATTTCCCAATATTTATAAAATATTTACGAAATACAAGGCATTTTCAAGAAATAGTTGAATTTTCTATAAAAATGAATTTTCAACAATGATATTTAGGAATTTTAGAAGTGTTGAAGTGAGTCAAAATATTTTGGAACTTCAGAATATTTCCTAATATTCATAAAATATTTACGAAATACAAGGCATTTTCAAGAAATAGTTGAATTTTCTATAAAAATGAATTTTCAGCAATGATATTTAGGAATTTTAGAAGTGTTGAAGGGAGTCAAAATATTTTGGAACTTGAGAATATTTCCTAATATTTATAAAATATTTATGAAAAACAAGGAATGTTCAAGAAATAGTTGAATTTTCTATAAAAATGAATTTTGATCGAAGAAGATTGATTTTGAACCAATAAAAAAACAAAAATAATAGTTACATTTTTAACAAAAAAAAACGAATTTTCAAAAAATAGTTTAATTTTCAATCAAAAATTTTCAAAAAAAAAAAAAAGGAATTTTTAACCAAATAGTTGAATTTATTTTCTAATAAACACAACGAAATAACATTTTCTTTTATTTTTTTTTAAATCTTCTCAATATTAAAATTATCTTTTCAAGGGCATGCTCTTCGGTGATCACGTGACCAAACCAGTCCTCGGTTAGGAACATTTTTGTTGGTGTTCACCATGTCCAAACGCAATGATATATCGCTCTCAAAATTTGGAATATATGAAATGAAACAATAAATTGCGTCGGTAAAGTAGAGATCACATGACCAAGCTCGGTTATGAAATTTTACACATTGTTTTTTACATGGATAATTTTATTCAAAATTATTACTGAAACTAAATATACAAACGCAATTTATTGTCTCATTTCCTATATTCCAAATTTTGAGAGCGATATATCATTGCGTTTGGACATGGTGAACACCAAAAAAAAATGTCATAACCAAGGACTGGTTTGGTCACGTGATCACCGAAGAGCATGCCCTTAAGTTTCAAAACTATGTTTGAAAGTTTTTGAAATGTTTTAAAATGTATTTGAATATTCGATAAAAAGTCATTTTTCAAAATAAAAAATTACAAACAATTATTTATTACAAACAAACAAAGAAACAATTAAAAACCAAACAAAAATTGAAAAAAGTACGAGGACGCGAACCCATGACGACAGACTCTCCAGTCCGGAACCTAAACCATTGCTCCATCGCAGCTTGCTCGGTTGTCCGACAATTCAAACCGATACTGATTCTGCGCGGGTATCTTTCAACCTTTTTTTCTCATAAACCGTTTTCTATCTGAGTAAACGGTTTCAGCTTTTTCCATCTCAAATTAAGCCCTCTTTGTTCACAAAATATGATTAAAATCCGTGTCCCCCGTCACGCGCACTCCCCTTGTAAGAGAATTAATTTTAAACCAATAACAAAAGAAATAGAATAGTTACATTTTCAACCAAAAACAATGAATTTTGAAAAAATAGTTCAATTTTCAATTAAAAATTTTCAACAACAAAAACAAGAATTTTTGAACCAAGTAGTAGAATTTTCAATACAAGATAGGAATTTTCAAACGAGAAGATTTATTTTCTACCAAAAACAACGAATTTAAAAAATATATATTATATTTAAATTTTAAACCAAAAAACAACACTAATTTTCGACACAAATTCTTAATCTCCACCATTTATCGCTGCAGCGTATGAAAATAATTATTAAGACTTTCATTAATATTCTTTGAAATTAATTTTCTGAATAAAAAAACGCAGTCATTTTTTTCAAAATTTCATGATTTTTCCAATTTTTCAGAACTTTTTTTGAAATTTTACGATTTCCGGGAAACAGTGAGATGAAATTTTGGTTAAAAAATTATATTTCATTTTATATATAATAAAATTAAAAAACATATCTAATATATTTGAAAATAATAATTTAAATATAAATATTAAAAATTGATTAATAAATTAATATTGAACATAAAATTTAAAAATAAAAATAAAAAAAACAACGAATTTAAAAAATATATATATTTCAATTTTCAACCACAAAAATGTACATTTTCTTTTTTTTTAATCTTCTTAATATTAAAATTATCTTTTTAGGTTTCAAAACTATGTTTTAAAGTTTTTGGATATTCGATTAAAATTCATTTTTCAAAATAAAAAGTTACAAAGAAACAATTAAAAACAAAAAAAAAAATTCAAAAAAGTACGAGGACGTGAACCCATGAAAGCAGACTCTCCAGTCTGGAACCTGGAACATTGCTCCATCGCAGCTTGCTCGATTGTCCAATAATTCAAACAGATATCCATTCTGCGCGGGTTTCTTCCAACCTTTTGTTTTCTCATAAACCGTTTTCTATGTAAGTAAACGGTTTCAACCAACAAACAACGGATTTTCAAAAAATAGTCACATTTTCAATCAAAAAGATGATTTTTTAACCAAGTAGTTCATTTTTCGATACGAAAGATAAATTTTCAAAAAAGAAGATTTATTTTCTACCAAAAAACAACGAATTAAGAAAAAATGTTACATTTTAAAACAAAAAATAAACAACTAATTTTCAATAACATTGTTTTATATTTCACCGTGATATACTAAAATAATTATTAAGACTCTTTTTCGGTATTCTTCATTTGTCTCATTTTTTGAAATGTTTTAAAATATTTTGGAATTTTCTTAAAAAATTATTTTTCAAAATTAAAAAATCATTAAGTGCTTTACCAGGAATCTTACGAAAAAAATTTATTTTCTTGAAACCCTTCAAAATTGTTGAAAAGGTTCCAAAATTTTATTTCAAAATCTTCAAAAATCTATATTTTCTTTTAAATCTTCTGAATATTTAAATTATTTTTTAACAGTTTCAAAACTATGTTTCACATTAATTCGAATTTTTCCTGACATGTTTTTTTAATTGTGTGAAATGATAAAAATTGCCTTAAAATCTTCCAGCAGAGATTCCACCTCATCTTTGCTTCCAGATTCTTTTATGCCAATTTTTTAATCAAAGCGCCCACAATGCACCTAGCCAGTTTACGAACTAAAATTACCCACTCTGATCTTCTCTACCGACATTATCAAACTGGAAAAATGCCTATCGTCTATTTTAGTTCGTAAACTGGCTAGGTGCATTGGGGGCGCTTTGATTTTAGTTCGAAAAAGCTTAGGTGCAGAGAGGGCGCTGCGGAAAATCACTCGAAACTGAATGTTAGGGATCGGCAATCTCCCACCTCATCTCTGGCGTGCGTAATGTAAAACCAGAGATCTGGTAAAACGCTGGATCGAGAAATTTTAAGAGACGGCGCTGCTAGACGACTGCTTCAAGACTCGGCAAACTTATTCGTCAGCTTCGAGGATTATAAACAGTCGTGGGTGGAAATGAGGAAAACTTTGTTGCGGGAATTCAGCCCGTAAATTGACAGCTACGAAGTACACCGCAGATTGCAGCAGCGTAAGTAGAAGAACGACGAGAGCTACCCAGTGCTCCCAACGCGGGCACCTTGCACTACAGCGCATGCGATGCATAAGGCGGTTCACTGGCTGCCGTTCGCGCGCTTGTTTGAAATGTTAAAAATTACCATTTTTTAAATTTATTGTTAATAATTAGAAATAATTATATTTTAACATGTTCAAGTGGTACGTGGATGGTTTTTAATATATTCTGAGCATTAGGTTAAAAAATAAAATGAATATTCCAAAAATAAAAAATATCATGCCATTTAATGTAATCTTTTTTTTATTTTTTAAAACCTTATGCTCAGAATATATTAAAAACCATCCACGTACCACTTTAACATGTTAAAAAAATGATGTGCGATTATTAATAATAAATATAAAAAATGGTATTTTTTAACATTTCAAATAAGCGCGCGAACGGCAGCCAATGGAGGGCCTTATGCATCGCATGCGCAGTAGTGCAAGGTGCCCGCGTTGGGAGCACTGGACCTACCACGAATACTGCTACCGCATGATGGAAATCGGAGCGCAGGTAGAAATGGATCAAAACGCAGTGGTCCAGCATATCATCGAAGGCATCATGATCCAACAAACCATGGTCTCGCCACGCGCAAGTAAAAAAAAGTCAACCAATCAGACGGCTCCCTAGTTAGACCCGACTACCCTTCCATCTTGGATCTTTAAATCCAATCTTCTTCACAACTTTGAATTTGAATGGCAGTTGGCTTCGCTTTCCAATCGCGCCAGTGCAGCGAGTATGGTGGGGGTACTCAGGTAACGCGAAGTCGAACGCATTTGAGCATCGAAGTGGCGGGACCATGGTTTGTTGGATCATGGAAGGCATGATCCAACCAGGCTCGGCCAACTCTGTGTGGAAATAAATGGCGATATTCCGCGCCATCTGTGATGAGCCAGAGAACTACAGACGCGTGCATATGTTGGTCTTTATATATGTATATGCCCCTTCCTTACATGTGTTGAATACGAAAATAATTCAACAAAAAAGGAATAATAAAGACAAAATGTAGCAAATAAGAAACAAAAAATAGGAAATTAAAGATAATTATCATTCTATTTCCCATTTTACGTTTCTCATTCACTTAATTGTGTCTTTATTTGAAGGACTGCAATACAGAACTACATAACCAACAAAATCGAAATTTTTCAGGAGACTGAAATAATATTCTGTAAAATCGAAAGTACCATTTAGAGATAAAACAAAAGTTTACTCCCGAGCTGAAGTGTTTCTGAATTGAGACCAAAAAAGTATGATTAAAAACAATTATCTAGTTCCGAGAAATATAAAATCGAATTTTACAATCTCAAAGTGACAGGAACCTGAAATTGGAACAGGCTCGGTTGCGGATGACAATAAAAAGTGAAATTTTATGTTGAAACAAAAAATAAAAACTTACTCCCGAGATATTGAGTTCCTGAATTAGAAGAGAGTGAGTTTAATTAGAAAAATTTAACCAATTCCGAATAAATCCTTCAAGAATTTTGTGAGGAGTTCCATCTTTGAGGAACGTAAAATATCGCAAATCGATAAGGAAGCGATAGAGTTTACCGATATAGTAAATAGTATGCGGTAAACCCTCTTCGAATTGCCACCAGCAACGGAGCGCTCAGGTAGCACAGGTAACGCCGGAGTTGGGACTTACCTGGCTACTAGAGGGGTGAGCTATTAAATAGCCGCTCCCGACAAGAAAGCTTGTCTTTTCCCCGATGCGTTGGCTAGAGCACCAGCTCTAAGGGAATAACTGCGGTTACCCCTTAGAGAACTAATAGGTTTTCGGAATTAGATGCGCGTTGCGATTCTCTATACTTAGCTATCAGGAAAGATAGAAAGGACGTGTAGTCCAAAAAGAATCTTATTCGAAGTAAGAGAGGATTCTCTCATAATTAGAATTGTGCACACAATTATAGATGTTTACATAACAGTGGTGTTATCTTGTCAGACGGCCATACGACAAGGTATATCTATATACAATTATTGATTTTCCGTACCACGCGTTCGCCAGCTGTGAGGGCACTACTAACGCCACGGACCTTTAAATGTTTCCAGGTATTTCACGTCATTTCCAGAGAAAATAGTCGGGAATTCGTCGTAGGGAAATACCTGCAGAAATTTAAATGTAAAGTGGGATTTAAATTCTATTAATGAAAATAGCATTTGCTTAACGTTTTCTGTCTCTTCTCTCAATGAGAATGGCTCATTGAGAAATAGATTTTTCTTTGCAATTAAATTCTCGAATACTGTAAAATTTGTTTATAAGTAGAAATGATCAAATCCAGTATTCCAAAAGGAGAATAAATTTTATAATTTTGTTTCTTGCGTTTTTTGTGGGAAAATCACCCATCTCAATTAAGCAAGTTTGTTTATAAGCAATTGTATCTCGTTAGAAGATTTGTGTGTAATTCTTCCAGTAGATTCAAGTAGGGAAAAGGTGATTCTGCTGAGCAGAATCACCCATTGTGTTACGGGTCATAATGATGACAATTAGTGATTTCTAATATCTCATTAGAGATTGGGTTTAAAATCCAGTATCACTACTCTGAATGTATCCGTGACTCAATATATTTTCCCTCTTGTACAGATGAAGAACGTATACGATCTCGTTGCGAGAACAATAACGCTTCATTTGAGGTTGAAATATCATGGATTTTGAGAAACGTCTTTGAACTAAAAATATATTTGTCAATTTAGAGTAATGATAAAAACTAGCTCCCGAGATATGGGGAGGCTGAATAAAAATAAATGAAAATAAAAATAAAATTTTTCTTCATCGTCCACTTTTTGGCAACCACATCCACTCACTGCACAAGTTTTACGCTCCATGATCAATTATTTTATTTACTTTTTGGAGTCACATGTATTTTGACAGCTACAACAAACAATTTGCCTTTCACGCGCTTTTTACATCGCCCCACCCGTTGGCGTTGAAAGTTAGCGCCATCTGCGATGGGCCAGAGAACTAATATCGCACCCCTCAATGCCTCTCTGTCCCCGCGCCCAAGTCCTAAAAATTCGCCATTTCGCTGTACAGAGTTGACCGAGCCTGGATCCAACAAACCATGGTCCCGCCACTTCGATGCTCAAATACGTTCGAATTCGGATTTAAAGATTCAAGATGGAAGGGTAGTCGGGTCTAATTAGGGATTCGTCTGATTGGTTGACTTTTTTTTACTTGCGCGTGGCGAGACCATGGTTTGTTGGATCATGCATCGAAGGTATAGATGGCGACGAGGTGAGTAAGATGGTTTTGCTGGGAGCAAGGGACGTCCGAGAGCTAAAGGTAAGGTTAGATATATTCGAAAAAATTAAGGCGGTAAATTAGATAGTTCGCAAAAGAGGGTCCCGAATAAAAGTGTTGAAGCAAAGAGTGATAAATGTTTTAATTGTGGGTTGAAAGGTCACATGAGTAGAGAATGTCCGACGAAAGGCAAGGGACCGAAGTGTTTTAATTGTGACGAACATGGGCACAAGGCTACAGAGTATAAAAAAGTTGTAGATTTTAAAAAGAAGAAAACTTGTAACGCTCTTAAAGCGAGGTTAGCAACAAATTATAAAATGATAGAGGTTAAGGGGAATAAAGTTGAAGCCTTGATTGACACCGCGAGTGATTTAAGTTTATTGAGAGTGGATTATTTCGATAAAATTGGAGCACCGTACGCTAAAAGAAATGTCACGCAGAGATGAGGTGGGAGATTGTCGATCTAATGGAATAAGAGAATATCAGAAAATGTGAAAAACATGCGCTGATAACTGCGCCCTCTTGGCGGATGCACCTAAGAGTTACTTTGAAGGCGCACGCTGCGCGTCGGTAAATGATGAAACTTAGCAATTTCTGAAATTATTTACCTTTGAAGTTTCTGCTTGAGGATTTCCATTAGCACTAACTGAAAAGTGCAAAATTATTTACAACCAGAGTCTATTATTTTTATTTGTAATATTACCGTTGTCTTTTATTAAAAGTGCAGAATTAAGAGCCAAATTTTATTAATTAAGCACCAAATTTTATTATGATGATAGACAATTTTTGAAAATAAAAAAATTACATACCCAGCAAGTAGACGTATTAAATTTATTATAAATATACACCAAAAATGAGTCAATGCTTATACAATAAAAAAAAAATTATTTTGCTCAAATAATTTAATTAATAATCAGAGAAAGGAAAAATAGTTTATTTTTTATTTATATTTTTTTAATTTGTTAAAAAATATACTAATATCAATGATTTCATAAACAAAGCAAGATATGCAAAGAAGAGGACATGTTTTTAAGTATCCTAATAAAGAACAATTAATTTTTATTTCTAGACTTTATAAAGCCTGACTTTTTAAAGCGGGCTTTCTTTCCAAAATGAATCCTATTTTTGCTCTTGTCCAAATGTGTTCGGTTTTTATTCTTGCAGATAAATTTTTGTTAGTTTCACTCAAAAAAGTCAGTCGCTCAAAAAAGCCTGTTTAAGTTATAACTAAATATTAGGAAATAATGCTGTTATTCACAATTTGCTGCAGCAGTATACAATTTGTAAACTTTTTCACACTTTTAAAGAGATAAGAAAAATGAAATAATTGACAAAAACTTACAATATCCTAATTTACGAAATTTGTAAACTTTCGGTACCCGTAAAAAAATAGTTACCGGTACCGATAATAAGATTTTTGGGAAAGTTTCAAATGATTTAGATTTTAGAATTATTTATTTAGAACAGAATTTAAAAGATTTTAAGACAATCAAAACATTTTGTAGGAAAACTGAATTAATTCAAAAGATATTTCAAAGGTTTTAAAGTTTTAGAATGCTGTTAAAATAATTTAAAATTGGAAAAATTTCAAACACTTTAAAACAAACATACATTTTTTAGTAGTTTGAAAAAAAATTTAGAAGCTTCTTAAGAATTTTGAAAGAATACAAAAATTTTCTTAAGACGGTTTCAACGCATTTTTTTTTTAGTTTTTGAGAATTTTCCAAATTTTAACAAACATTCGAGTTTTGAAGAGATTAAATATTTTAAAACTTAAGTAGTGTTCCGAAAATTTATAAAATATTCTAAAATTTCTGCAAAACTTTGTAAAGTCTTAAATATCTTTTAAACTGACCAATTTTTTCTATTATTTTGTAAATCCTGTACAATAAAAAAAAATTACTTCAAAATTTTCCAGATTTTTTTTCGACGTATGTGAAATCTTCAAAAATCTTTTAGAATTTTCTCCAGAATCTTAGGCAAATTATATTTATATAACTTTAAAAACAAACTGATAAAACGTGATTTCTTGTTATCAAATCTCGAAATATACTTTTTTGAATTTAAGTGTTCAAACACTTTTAACAAATAAACAGTTATTCAAAATTTTTATTTTGTATTAAAAATGATTCTAATTGGAAAAAACTAATAAGCTTTCAAGAAATCCTCTTTTAAAGAGTTGCTATTCTATTTTTATTCCACTTGTTTGGTGAGTATCATTTCTCGGAAACTCGCCGTCTGTTCTATGAAGTAGAGGTCCTTTTCTCCCTCTTTTTTCATTGAGTTATTTTTGTCTCTAATGAGCCGAAAAGTTTAGAGGTCTGTTTTTTAATTCTGAATCTTTTTCATGCTCATTTTGCATAAAATTATTCATGATAAAATAGAGTTCTGATCGATCTTAATTTTAAAATTTTTAAATAGAGACACCAAACAAATGATTCGTTTCCAATCTGCAGGGTTTGTTTATGCATATTTTCTGATTTCTTTTAATTGAGTCTTAATAATTTTTACCTCAATTTTTTGAAAGAAATCTTTTTATTTAAAAAATTTTGTAAGAAGAATGCACTAAATATTAGCAATTTTAGAAATTTTATAAAAATTATTGGATTGTTTCTTTTTCCTATTTGTGAAAATGTAATAATCTAAATAGATTGGGTTTGAATCACCCACAAACATTAGACCTGGGCACTATGGTCTCTTTTCCTTTTTCAATATTTATAATTTACATTTTTTCAGGCTTTAAAAAACGAAAAAGGTTTATATTTATACATGATATATGTTGTAAAAAATGTCTTCCCGGTACTTATTTGAAAATAAGGTTGCCAATGGGATGTGCATACTGTACCATTTTTGAAATCACCAAGATACTTATTAAAAATAAGTTGTTATACCCTTGTTGCCTATAACCAAAGGTATTCTAATGAAGATGCCATATATACAAAATATGTGCATAATTTTTCTTATGTACCAATGAGTACTTTTGTAATAATCTTATGCTAAATTTCCATTACAAATCTTTTTTTTACTTATGTCTTTTATTTTCAGATCACTTTTGATATCTTATTTTTATATTCATTTCTGAATTATTGAAAATGCTTTTTGTAACGATTTCTTATATTTTGTGTTTTTTCTCAGGTCTTTAAGAAAAAAAGTTGTGTATAATGTTGCATTTTATGATGTTTTGAGTTATTTCGAGAGGTTCGTTTGAAAACTATGTCACTTGTCCTGGTAAACGAATAGCTATAAAAATAAAAAGGATCCTTCTCTCTCTCTCTCTCTCTCTCTCCCTCTTTCTGTTAAAAGTGGGAGGAAACGATTTCTAAAATCTGTTTCATGCCTTTGAGAGTTTTCGAGTTAAAAAATAAGTTTAGTTTGCCTCGGTACTTTGAATACTTCACCACGTAATTTTTGTTAGTGATATTTGCATTTAAAATAATTTATAAATAATAATTTTTGTATATCTTAGTCAATTTTTCACTAATGAATGCAAAATTAGATTAATTAATCTTTTTTAAGAAGTGACATGTGTTGTGTTTGTATGTGTATGTGAGTGTACACGTATAGATATTATTTTTATTTACAGGTATTATGTTTCTGATTTTTTCAATTAACATAATAATATATTTCTGATACCTTGTAGTTTTCCTATAAATAATCCCTGATGAGGGATAAAAAAAAAGATGTTCGTACCCCCAATAGGTCACGAGTAATGACCTTCCCAAGTATACCTGTTTTTTGTGCTTTTTTAACCGAAAACCCGAAAGTCGTGTTTTTTGGAAATCACTCGTTGCATGGATGTCACACGAGAAAGTTCTACGGAGATAAATGAAAGAGGACTTAATTCTGCGTAAGTTGGAAAAAAAAGCTTTTCCTACCCCTAATAGGTCACGAATAATGACTTCGCAAAGTGTACCCTTAATCAGTTCGGTGACTAAATCGCACCGCGGAACAAACTACGTTCATTTTCTTAACATATAAGTTTTTAAGTCAAGTAATAGTGATCGAATAATTATTTAATTATCAAATTAATAATAATCAACCACTTTTAATTAATAAATGAATCATTATTTAAATAAATAAATTTCCATCACCCATCAAATGTGCATTTGTTCGGCATTTTTCACTCAAATTTCTATTAGGGAGGCTTATTATAGATCAAGAATGAATATTTAATCATTTTAAATCAATAAATAAATCATTGTTTGAATAAATAAATTGTCATCATCCATGAAGTGTTCATTTTTTGGCATTTTCACTCAAATTTCTATTACGGACGCTTATTATAGTCTAAAATGAATATTTAATCATTTTTAATTAATAAATAAATAATTGTAGTAATATTTTCTACGAATATTTGAAAATAGTCGAAAAGGAAGTTTTTCATAATAAACCGAGATGAGGTGTACGTGCCGGTTTGGTTTCCTTGGGGATT
>CAKNYM010043362.1:20185-30664 GCA_932195095.1 Andricus curvator
TTCCTGACGTGTTTTATTATTGACTCTAAACAATAAACTACCCACATAATTGTTTAAATAAATCAATTTTCATCATCCATCAAGTGTTTATTTTTTGGCCACCTCCTCCCCCCTCCATCATGCTTTCTATGAATGATTCCATTCACAGTCGAATCATAATCTAACCATTGTAATCTCTAGGTCTAGGTCTGTACAGACAGCCTTCAAAGTTTTACAGAATACAGTCATTGTAGAAATGTCCGTGGCATAAAATTACGTAGTCAGATTTTGAACAGCATTAAGAAAACTTATAAAAACGAGAAATTATTATTAATAATGCATTAAAAACGTAACACAAGTATTTCTACTAATGAATTGGTATTTTGCTAATTATAATGAACCCCCCTAACGGAAATTGCAGTACAAAATGCGAAGAACTGCACATTCTGTGGGTGATGAAAATGTATTTATTTAAAAAATTATTTATTTATTGATTAAAAATGATTAAATATTCATTTTTTGTCTATAATAAACCCCCCCAACGGAAATTGCAGTAACAAATGCCAAAAAATGAACACTTCATGGATGATGACAATTTATTTATTCAAACAATTATTTATTTATTGATTTAAAATGATTAAATATTCATTCTTGATCTATAATAAGCCTCCCTAATAGAAATTTGAGTGAAAAATGCCGAACAAATGCACATTTGATGGGTGATGGAAATTTATTTATTTAAATAATGATTCATTTATTAATTAAAAGTGGTTGATTATTATGAATTTGATAATTAAATAATTATTTGATCACTATTACTTGACTTAAAAACTTATATGTTAAGAAAATGAACGTAGTTTGTTCCGCGGTGCAATTTAGTCACCGAACTGATTAAGGGTACACTTTGCGAAGTCATTATTCGTGACCTATTAGGGGTAGGAAAAGCTTTTTTTTCAACTTACGCTGAAATAAGTCCTCTTTCATTTATCTCCGTAGAACTTTCTCGTGTGACATCCATGCAACGAGTGATTTCCAAAAACTCTAGGAACTTTCTTTTGTGACAACCCCGAAACGAGCTATTTACAAAAAACTGAACTCTGGGCATTTACCTGTAAATTCAGGTCGAAATGGGTCACCTTCGGCAGGTGCTAACTCGCGATCTATTGTAGTTAGGACAATGTTTTTTTTTAAATTACAGGTATTTACGTCTACTTTAATTCATCTGTTGGCCATTTTTGGATCCGGCGATCAAGATCCCAGCTACAGAGAAACCAAAAAAAACATGTGATTTTTGGCAAAAAATTGAAAAAAATCAGGGTTCTTTGAAAGGCCGTAACACCTAGACTATTGGTGGTAGAACACCTTTTTTTTAGTTTAACGCAGAATTTTACCTACTTTAATTTTGGTAGGAACACTTTTATCCCTAAAATGCACAGGAAAGCACCAATCCACTGCCATGTGATATTTTGCACCTTTTACCAAAAAAATTTCCGTGTTCCGGGACAAAATTCTGTTCACAGAACCTGACCCCTTATTATGCACCCCCAAATGAAGCATTTAAGAGAAAAAAAATGACTCCTCCAAAAATTACCGGATAAAAGTACCAGATGACTGGACTAAAATCCACACTTTGACTTACAATTCTGTCAAGGAATGACGGGTTTTAAATGTTTATTTTCGGGATTCTTCAGTCGTCTCATTTTTTGAAATGTTTAAAAGTGTTTAAAAATATTTTTTAATTTTCTTTAAAAATTATTTTTTCGAAATAAAAAAAAAAAATTAAAGACTTTCCCAGGAATGTTAAGAAAAATTTTCTATTTTCTTGAAACCTTTCAAAATTCTTCAAATGGTTCCATTTTCTTTTAATCTTTTAAAAATCTTCTCAATATTACAATTATTTTTCAAAGATTCAAAACCATGTTTCAGATGAATTCAAATTTTTCTAGAATTTTTTTGTTTAATTGTACAAATTTGTAAAAATTGCCTTAAAATCCTCCAGATTTTTGTTGACAATTTTTTTTAAGTTTCTGAAATATCTTAAAATGTTTTTGAATATTCGCTTAAAATTAATTGATAAAAAAAAAATTATTTTCAATTTCCCAGGAACCTTAAGAGAATGTTTGTATTATCTTGAAATCTTCTTAAACCTTTTTAAATATTCTCCTCACATTATTTTTTAAAAATGAAAAAATTGTTGTATAGATTTTCTTAGACAACTTAAGACAAATTTTTTTATCCACTTCAAGTCTGTTAGAATTCTTAAAAAGCTTTTTTTCAAAATCCTGAAAAATCTATATTATATTAAAGAAATTTTGAAATCTCAGCAAAGAACAAACTAAAAACAACCACTAAAAGTCATATTCAACAGAATGCGAACAGTCAGGTTTTCGACAACAATGTATGCGAAATCTTGCGATACAACTTTTAAGAAAAAGGATATCTTGCTTCTAGTTTTAAAGTATATAAATTAAAAGATTACAAAACAAATTAAAACAAAATGTAGATTTTTAATGATTTTGAACAACAAATTTAGAAACTTTTACAGAATTTTGAAAGGTTTCAAGAGGTGGAAGAATATTCTTAAGATTCATATGACAATTTGAAAATAGTTTTGAACATTTCAAAAGATTTTTGAAAATCCCGAGAAAAAATCGAGAATATCTTCAGGAAATTTTTTTAATTTTTAAAGATTTTTGAAAATTTTAAGAAAAATGCAAGTCCGTTTAAATGATATTTAGAAGGTTTGAAGTGTTAAAGTGATTTAAAATATTTTGAAACTTGAAAGGATTTCCGAATACTTATAAAAGATTTTTAAAAAAGAACGAATTTTGAAGAAATAGTCAAATTTTTAATTAAATAAATAAATTTTTAACTAAGAAGATAATTTTTTAACAAAAAAAAGCCAATATAATAGTTAAATTTCCAACCAAAAACAACTAATTTTCACAAAATAGTTAAATTTCCAATCAAAAAGATGAATTTCTAACCTTGAAAATTAATGTTCTACCAAAAAAACAAGGAATTTAAAAAAAATTTAAATTAATTATAATGAATAAAAAAGAAATAAATTAATAATATAGATTAATATTCCAGGTTTGTTCTAGAGCAAATAAAAAACAAAATACTCAGTTACGATTAGCCTTTGGACCGAAATCTGCTTAAATGAATTTGGCCAATTTCAACAAACGTTGTTTTTTTTTTGAGAAAAATTATAACATTTTCTTAAGATTTCACGATTTGCGAGAAACGTTCAAATGAAATTTTTAATTGATAAATTATGTTTAAAAAAACATTAAAAAAGATTTTCAAACATTTCAAAGTTTAAAAGATTTTAAGATTAAATATCTTCAAAAGATTCAAAAATATGTAATTTTAATCTTGAAAATATTTCAAAAAACTTAAAACAAAATGAGGATTTTTAAAGATTTTAAACCAATTTACTAGCTTTTTAAGAATTTTGAATGGTTTCAAGAGAATATTCTTAAGATTCATATGAAATTTTTAAAGGACCGAATCCTCGCAGAATCTCTTGAAGACAAAATATGTTGTTTTTTAGACGAAATTAGGCGATACGTATTTTTGCGATTTGTCAAACAAATATTTTTACGAAGTTATGCGTATTTCAAATTTTTTCTTTGTTTTAAAAAAACCGCAATTTTTTCTTTAAACTTATATAACTTTTCAACTAATTCAGGTATTCAAGATTTCTTTCCAGACTCTGGTCAATTTTTTGTTAATTTTATACCGCACAAAACTCACAAGGTATTTTCCTTATAATAGTGCAAATTCAACAAAAAATTGGCAAAAAATATAAGTGTGGGTTTTTTTTGAGAAAATCGACTATTAAAATTTAAAGAAAAGCCGCTGCCTTTAATTCAGAAGATTTCTATTAATTCCGAGAAAAAATGCGAAATGAGTTTAAGAATAGTTAATTTTTCAACTAAAAAACAACGAGTTTTCAAAAAAATAATTGAAAGTTGATCAAAAAGATAAATTTTTAATTTAGCAGTTTAATTTTCTGCCAAAAAACAAAAAATTTGAAAAAATATAATTAAGTTTGGAATCAAAAAAATGAATTTTTAACCAAGTAATTAAATTTTTGATACAAAAGATGAATTTTCAAACAAGAAGATTCGTTTTCGACCAGAAATAACAATTTCAAAAAAATATGTTACATCTTGAACAACAAAAAAACAACTAAATTACAATAAACCTTTTTAATTTTCTATCATTTTTCACCGTGATTTACTAGAATAATTGATAAAACTCTTTTTCGGGATTCTTTAGTTGTATAATTTATTGAAATGTTTAAAAATGTTCAAAACTATTTTTCAATTATCTTTAAAAATTTTTTTTTCACAAGAAAAAAACATTAAAAACTTTACCCGAAATCTTGGGAAAAAAATTTTATTTTCTTGAAACCTTTCAAAATTCTTAAAAAGAATAAAAAATTTCCTTTCCAAATCTTAAAACATGTACACTTTCTTTTAATTTTTTAAAAATCTTCTCAATATAAAATTGAGGCACCGGATTGCAGAACTGCCTGTGCGCTCGGTCCGTCTCGGCCTAGTAGGCAGTAGAGTGGGGAGCCCCACTGAACGCGTTGATCGAGGGAAAAAATCAATTTAAAACGCAATAATCAACTTGTCGTTTTTCTGTTAATAATTGACGAATCGAGTTGATTTTTGTGTAGAAACATTCCCTGGACTTGTGCGCATCTCACAGATCCAACAGTTTGGTGAAATTGTTCATTTAACTTATTATTAACAATGAATAAACTAAATATTAGAAAATTCCAAAATTAATTTAAAAATCGGTCAAAATGAGCACTGTCGGTTTATTCTTTATACATTTGGGAGTATCACATTAAACATTCAGTTCAATAGGTTGTTATTTGCGCTATCAATTTGTAGTTAAAAGCTTTCTTATTTCACAGAACTTTTAATTCGCAATGTAAAAACGAAGAGTTTAAAGGAACATGTAATGATAAAATGTATGTATAACAAAAAATTTCCACACAAAAACATTTATTTGATTTTAATACATTGTTAATGATTTCTTTCCCATCACACATTTTTAGAACAAGAATAACTTTTCGAAAGAAAAGAATACTTTAGAATGATTCAGAACTGCAATTATTCTATGCCACGGTCCAAAAACGACTGAATTATTAAGAATTTTTGAGTATAGTGTTGATTTGTTTACATTAGTCCTTTCACGCGTTTGTTTACACTTTGTTCTAGGAAACACAAGATTCGCAAACTCGAGTGCGAAGAAGACAGGGAAAAGAAAAAAGGATCTCATTTTATCTATGTTTTTTAAAGCTATGCAACTATATCCTAAAAGTATTTTCAAAGCTGTGCAAATGTATGTATTAGGATGATTGATAATAATGATCTGTGATGGGAAAAAAATCATTAACAATGTATTAAAATCAAATAAATGTTTTTGTGTACAACTTTTTTTTTATACATACATTTTATCATTACATGTTCCTTTAAATTCTTCGCTTTTACATTGCTAACTACAAATTGATAGCGCAAATAACAACCTATTGAACTGAATTTTTAATGTGATACTCCCAAATATATAAAGAATAAACCGACATTGCTCATTTTGACCGATTTTTAATTAATTTTAGAATTTTCTAATATTTACTTTATTCACTGTTAATAATAAGTTAAATGAACAATTTCACCAAACTATTGGATCTGTGAGAAGCGCACAAGTCTAAGGAATGTTTCTACGCAAAAATCAACTCGATTCGTCAATTATTAACAGAAAAACGACAAGTTGATTATTGCGTTTTAAATTGATTTTTTCCCTCGATCAACGCGTTCAGTGGGGCTCCCCACTCTACTGCCTACTAGGCCGAGACGGACCGAGCGCACAGGCAGTTCTGCAATCCGGTGCCTCAATTATTCTTAAAGTATTAAAACTATGTTTTAAATGAATTCAAATTTTTCCTAATTTTTTTTAAATTGTTTTTTTTTAAATGTTTTTGAATATTCGCTTAAAATTAATTTTTCAAAATAAAAAATAATTTTTAATTTCCCAGGAAGCTTAAGAAAATGTATTATCTTGAAATCTTTTTAAATATTCTCTTCAAATTAATTTTTTTTAAATCATTGTTAATGTTCTTAAGCAAAACAACGAATTTTCAAAAAATATTTCAATTTTCAATCAAAAATATCCAAATTTAACCTTGAAAATTAATTTTCTATTTTAAAAAACAACGAATTAAAAAAATGTGTATTTCAATTATGTATGTATGTATATATATTTAATCTCTCCCTTTTACGGGTTTGAGGGCCTCCGCTCCCTGTACATATATTTACATTCCATCCTTAATCTAACTTAATCGCTGCTTATATTCTAATGCTTCGCCTTACTTAAAATAACAATACTCTTACTTCTAATAATTCTTAAACTTTAAAATGAGCGATATTCCATGGCTTCCGTTTCCTCTTACCATAAAATACATTTTCAACGATTTCAAGGGTTTACTTTTTGCTATTTAATTTCCTTCAATAGGATTACCCGTTTGGCTCTGCCCTGTTATCTTGCTTTCTCTTATTTCTTCCAATTTCTTCATCCACGTCACTCCGATTTCACCGATTTCCACCCGAAATCCCTCGACGTCCTTATTATTTTCAGTTACTGTCACTCTTGGCTCGCGCTTAGTTTCTTTCACAAGTTTTTATCACTGTCAACAAAAAAATTTTTTTTTTCACTTTTCACTTTAATCACTGTGTCTCCTTTTTTTCAGTTATTTTAAAATTGGGATTCCACCGAGACGTATTTGTGGAATCCCACTTCTGACATCAAAAAGGTTTCCTGTAATAGTTCACGAATAAATTGGCGCGAAAAATGAAATCGAGTTGAATTTAGTTATTTAGCTAGTCCTTTAGTGGGTTCCTTCCACCAAGAGCGAAAGCTCTTCTTGTCCGGTCACCGAACTTGACGAATCCAACGATGATAAAATAGTCCAAAAAATTCTAGTTGAATAAAATAAGATCCTGCTTCAAGAGGTAAAGAAGGTTGAACACAATAAGACACAAAAAATACTTTGAATTAAAGGGTGAATATATTCAGGCTCTGTTCACAATAATTTTCTCTAAGTCCAACTTCTATAGTATATATATAGGTATCGGAGACAAAGATTTCGCGTCGCGAGCTGATAAGTATCTGATCTCGAAAATCGATGTTGCTCGTGGGCTCCTGGATCGCGCAGCGATCCAGGGGTATCCCGCGCAATCCTACTCTCAATCATACCCATACTTCCAACCAATCAGAATTCATATTTACACCCCCAACTTGACTAAAGCATGACCTAATTCCTCGTCAACCCATGATGAAACCGCGGCCTAGTTAGCTTCTTGAAAAATACCCATTAACCACGTTTCCTCGATTTAGGCTCAAATCTCATTTCATGCTTCATTATCAAAAACGTCAAATAATTAACAGTAATAAAAAGTTCATTAGTTTTTACAGCTTTCGCACAGATAAAAATCAGCTTAAATTCTGGTTCAAACTAGTTAATAACAATGGCTTAACCTCGGCTTAACCCTCTTTCCTAAAACCCCTTTGAAGTCATTCAATTTATGTTTCTTTCATACTTATTCCGCATTCTAAACTAGAGCTGAAAACAAAACTTGTAGCAAACAACATTCTTTTCCAATTACACACAAATCATAAAGTCAAAATGAAATTCAACGTTAGAAATTTCTTAAACTACAGAGTCAGTTCGCTTTCTTAAAATACCAAGTCTCTTTCTATAAATTATTCAATTGCTTATTAACCCAAATAATTATTAATGATTTAATAATCCCATTAGTAAATCTACTTCTAACCAAAATGGATTTGAACGAGGTTTTAATATCTAATGTCTTTTCGCATGTCCGGGAGGTGCTGCCCCTAGTGGACAGTAAGGGCATTAATGAACAATCACAGATTGTTACATCGTCTATTGACTGTCACCCTCTGGCGCCCGTTTTTGGACTTCGATACGTCGGCATCCTACCTTACCTACTGATCTGCGACGTTTCCCGCTCTTGACTCACCTTCCTCTTGCCCCCCTTGCCAAAAAACTATTTTTACTGCTCCTAACCTCAAAAAAAATTCGCACTCTTTAATTTTCACTTCACACAACTTTCTTTCACCCTTTACACCTTTGCCTTCACTCACCCTTCTTCCTTCACATCTGATCTCCGCACTCACTGCCCTTTCTGCATCCACACTCGCTTATTCCCTTCACCAAAGAATATTTAAATTCTCAAACAAAAACAACGAATTTGCAAAAAATAGTTAAATTTTCAGTCAAAAAGATTGATTTTCAACCTTCAAAATTAATTTTCTACCAAAAAACAACGAATTTGAAAGAAAATATATTTAAATTTTCAACCAAAAAAAGAGACTCCTAACCAGTTAAATTTTAAACCAAAAAACAATGAATTTTCAAAAAATAGTTATCTTTTCAATCTAAAAGATGAACTTTAACCTAAAAAATTAATTTTAATTACAATAATGTTTTAGGGCTTTCAAAAATTAACGTTTTCCTCCTATTGACTTTTTTCATATCGTGCGTTGTTCGGCTTAAAATTTGCCTTTGATTTTTTGAATTTTAAATGCTATAACTCTGATAATTTTCTTTTTATCGAAAAAAGTCTTGAAGATAAATTATTCGACTTTCCGAGTACTATGAATAACCGCACATGGAATTTTTATATCATGACAAAAATGGGCTGAAGAATTAAAAAAATGCTCGAACTTTTTTAATTTTCATCCAAAATAGATGGCTAACGAACTTGACCTTCAGTTTTTGAAACTAAAAGAGTGTACCAAAGGCCAGTCTAATAGATTAATTTTTTCAAAAGTATCGTGCTCACAGAGAGACATACAGATATATATACAGTCATACATACATACAAACAGACTTATTCATAAAAACCTGTTTTTCGGGTTCAGAGGGTCTCAAAAGTGGAAATTTGACAAAAACTGGGGAGGGTGGGGGGGGGGTCAAATTTTACACAAATCTAATACCTTCTCTGATGATAATGTAAAAAAAGGAATTTTTGTCCAAATAGCTGAATTTATTTTCTACAAAAACACAGCGAAATTAACAAATATATAGTCAAACTATAGTTAAACTAATTTTCAATATCTACCATTTCTCGCCGTGATGTATTAAAATAATTGTTAAGACTTTGATTAATAGTATTTTAACTTAACCTTCGAATTAAACAAATCTAGCCATTTTTTTCAAAATTCCATGCTTTTCCAGTTTTTCCAAAATTTCATGACTTTCAGGTCTTCCATGTTTTTTATAAAACAAATAATAAAAAACTTATTCCGTTATAATTAGCCTTCCGACCGATTTGTGCTTCAATACATTTTGCCAATTTCAAAAAACGATGTTTTTTTTTAGGAAATATGAAAACATTTTCTTAAGATTTTACGAATACCGGGAAACTCTCACATGAAATTTTTTATTGATAAATTTTATTTGAAATAAACTTAGAAACAAGTTTTTAATGTTTCCAAGTTTAAAAGATTTAAAGATTTTAAAACAAAATTTGGCAATTTTGCACAGTTACAAAATTAATGAGAAATCTTGCAATTTTAACAGATGTTTAAAAGTATTCAAAAGATTCAAAAATAATTTATGACTACACAAGACTTTAAAAAAAATAAAACAACACGTAGAATTTTAAAGATTTTGAAAAGCAAGTTTAGAAACTTTTTGAGAATTTTTAATGATTTTAAGAGAATATTCTTAAGATTCATAGGGACATTTGAAGGATTTTTTGTTTTCAAAAATTAATTTTTCAACGAAATTTCACAAGATTTTAAAACATTTCAAAAGATTTCTATAAATTCCGAGAAAAAATCCGAAATAAGTTGGAAGAATAGTTAAATTTGCAACCAATAAACAAAGAATTTTCAGAAAAAGTTCAATCTTCAATCAAAAAGATGAATTTTTAACCTATAAAATTAATTACCTTCAGAAAAACAACAAATGTAAAAAAAATATATTTAAATTTTCAACCACAAAAATTAATTTCTTTCAAAACAGTTATTTGTGATACAAGTGCGCAAAATAGGTTATTGTGTGCGATTGTCAATTTTGCAGCATAAGCCGGAGACTCGAAGCATGAGTCGGTGGTTAGCGCACGAGCGAAGTGAGTGCGAAAACGTAGACGAGTGCTTCGAGCCGCAGGTGAATGATGCAATCACACGAGTTACCAATCACATATGCGCACGTGTATCACACGCTATTTTTTGCAACGCCCCTCCGAAAAAGTTGTTAGGAGGAGGTAACGAAAAATACTAATTTTATATTGCATGGAGTGGAGTAAAGAAATTTTTTTGAAAAAAAATGTTGAAAAAAAAAAATTTTCTTTAATTTTTTTTTTAAATGTTTGAAAAAAAAAATTTCTGAAAAAAAAAATTTGTGCAAAAAAATTTTGGAAAAAAAATGTTGTGAAAAATAATTTTGGA
>CAKNYM010043362.1:40843-73547 GCA_932195095.1 Andricus curvator
GAAAAATAGAAAATCCAAATTTCGAGCCAAGCGATTCAAAATACAGGAAAAAAACTCAAAAAGGAATTATAACTTTTGAAAAGTCCTAAAAAAATTTAATTTAACCATTTTTTGATAGGTCTTGTCATTTCAGTTTTATTTATCGAAAATACTATGGAAAAATAGAAATTCCAAATTTCGAGCCAAGCGATTTAAAATACAGGAAAAAATCTCAAAAATCAATTATAAGTTTTGAAAAGTCTTAAAAAATTTTATTTCAACCATTTTTTGATAGGATTTGTCATTTTAGTTTTATTTATCGAAAATACTATAGAAAAATAGAAATTCCAAATTTCGACCCAAGCGATTCAAAATACAGGGAAAAATCTCAACAAAAAAAAAAATAAATAAATTTTGAACAGTCCTAAAAAAATTTATTTTGACCATTTTTTGATAGGATTTGTCATTTTAGATTTCCTTATCGAAAATACTGTAGGAAAATAGAAAATCCAAATTTCGAGCCAATAAGCGATTCAAAATACAGGGAAAAATCTCAAAAAGGAATTCTAAATTTTGAAAAGTCCTAAAAAATTTTATTTTAACCATTTTTTGATAGGACTTGTTATTTTAGTTTTATTTATCGAAAATACTGTGGGAAAATAGAAAAGCCACATTTCGAGCGCGAAGCGCGCGACTTGACTGACGTGCGCTAAATAGCTAGTGAACCGAGGTATGCTTTCAGTCCAACGAGAAGTGCTCACGCAGGGAGCCGATTTTTTTAAACGCTGAGTTCAATTGTTAATTTTTTAAATTATAATATTTAGTTAATATGAATAATTCTAAAATGATTTACTGTGAAAAAATTCAATTTTTAAGCGTACGTCTTGAATGTAAAGAATTTGAAATTGCTGTTTTCAAGAATGAAAAATTGTAATTTTTAGATAAAAAACTTTTGATTTGATCAACTTATTAATTTATTGGCAAAAGTTTAAATTGAAATATCCTTTGAGTGTTAAAGAGAGGACAAAAATTGATTTTACAAGACAAATTTTTACGTGTCAAATTTAACTGTTCGAAATCCTTAGTATGTATGTATACCATTAAGCCATTTCCCTTTCAGGGTAGGCGTGACACTACCCGATTTGGGTAGTGTTTCTAGGTGGATAGTTTCTTGTATTAAATAACTACAAGTGTGGGCTCACCACACCCATAATATGCCAACAGCACGCAGTATTGTCGAATGGTCACCCATCCAAGTACTAACCGCGCCCAACGCTGCTTAACTTCAGTGATCTGACGAGAACTGGGTTTTTCAGCGTGGTGTAGCCGTTGGCTATAAATCCTTAGTAGTTGAAGAAATATAAACTCCCGAGTTATTTGATGGAATATTCTAAATTTTGAAATAACTTCAAAATAATTGATCCAAAATGAAGAGCTTTTATTCAATTTCAAATTGTAATCGAATATTGTTTCACTCTAAAACATTCAGTTTTTAACCCATGCAATTTCAAATTTTTTGGAAAAACCCCATTGTTTAATTAGTAGCAATATTTACTATTCATTTCAAAGGAGGAATTATAGAAGGCCTTAAATTCTTAAAATTTGAAAGGGTTAACTTTGAACTTTATAATTTAAATCGTTTTATTTTAGACATTTTTAAATTGTGTGTGAAATTGAATATATACTTAACCTTGTTTTTTTTTAAATCGAATAACTTGGATAGATATTTAGAACTTTTTAAGAGATTCGATTTTTATTTTAAAAGATATGTAGAAGTTTTGACCAAATTTTGAAAATGACTTAAAATTTGGAACGATTTCAAAAATTAAAAAAAAAGTAGATTTTCATATTTCTTGCTTGAAAATGATTAAAATTATATAATTTTGAAAAATACAAATCTGATTCATTCTTCAATTTAGACTATTGAGAGCATTGAAAATTATAACGTGGATTTATCCTTTATTTACAATTAAAAATTCTGTAATTTAAATACTTTATTTTTTAAATTTGTTTAATTTGGAAAATTTATAATGGGAAGCTTTACTTTTGATTTTCTAAATAATCAGAATTGAAGAATTTTTAATTGCAAATCTACAAAATTGAACTATTCAGAAAAAATGTTCCAAATTATAAACTATTAAAATAGAAATCTTAAAACTTGAATAATGTGCAATTCTATATTTTTAAAATTCAAGAATTTTCAATTCTAACTCTAATATTGTAGAACTTTGAATCGTAAATCTTTGACATTGAAGAGTTTTTAATTTTTTAAATTTAGAATAAAGAAAAATGTAAAATATAAATCTTGAAAATTGAATAGTTTGCAATTCTATATATTCAAAACACGAGAATTTTACATTGTAACTGTCGAACTGAATATATTTCAAATTGCAATCGTTGTAATTAAATAATTTTTCATTATAAATCTACAAAACTGAACTATTCTATTGAACAGTTTTTAATTTTAAGAATTTACCATTGAAAGTTATTCAAGTTTCAAGTTTTAAAATTAACAATTCTGTAATTTTGTTGATTTAAATTTGAAATTTCATCAATTTGGAAGATTTTAAATTGAAAAACCTCTTGACTTTTGAGCTTCAAAATCATCACAATCTAAGCATTTTTATTTATACATTTTTAAAACTGAACAATTTCAAACTACAAATAATTAACATCAGAGAATTTTCAATTGTCAATGTTTCTAAGATGTTCAACTTTAGGCATCTTAAAAATGGAACAGTTCTTAATTGTAACTTTCCAAAAGAATTATTATAATTGTTATACCTTAAAATTGGTTCGATTAAATTAATTACAATTTGTCTAGATTTAAACTACATTCTGAAATTATGGTAACAATTTCAAGTGTCAGGGCCTAAAATGTTTGAAATTTCGGACTAAATACCTTTTGTATGATTCAATTTGAAACGCTTTAAATTCCTAACACTTCAAGTAAAAATATTGCATTTTCAATCAAATAGATGACTTTTTAACAAACTAGTTGAATTTTCAACCAAAAAGATGAATTTTCAACAGAAGAGTTGAATTTCCAAACAAGAAATATTTTTCAGTCACTTTTTTCAACCAAACAGTTGTATTTTTTACCAAAAAATATGATTTTTTTTAGCAGAAGCAATGATAAATTTTCAAACCAAAAAGAACACTTTTGAACAAGAGAGTTAAATTTTCAAGTCAAAAGGATGATTTTTTAACGAAAAAGTTACTTTTCAACAAACTAGTTAAACTTTCTACCAACATAGTTTAATTTTTAACAAAATACATGAATCTTCAACCAAAAAAAGATTTTAATTTGAAGTCAAACACAGTTGAATTCAACCAAAAAATCATCAACCAAATCAGATTAATTTTCTACTAAAAAAGCTCAATTTTCAACAACAAAAATGAGGTTTTTGTATCAAAAGATATACAGTTTGAAAAGAAAAAGCCGAATTTTGAACGAAGAACAAAAAATTCCACTAAATTGTTGAATTTTCAAGCCAAAAAGACGAATCCTTTACAAAAACACTTGCATTTTCGAACCGAAAATATGAATTTTAAACAAAAAAGTTACATTTCAACCAAACAGTTGGCCTTTCTACCAATATAGTTAAATTTCTAACAAAATACATAGATTTTCAACCAAATGGTTGAATTTTTTACCATTTTCAAACCAAAAGGACGAACTTTCAACAATAGAGTTCAATTGACAACATAAAAGCTCATTTTCAAATTGATAGTTGAATTTTCTACCAAAATATTTGAATTTTCTAAAAAAAAAACGAAATTGAAAGAAAATGGTTAAATTATCAACCAAAAAACTTGTTGGTTTTTTTTGACCAAAAAAGATTGTAATTTGAAATCATAGTTGAATTAAAAAAAAATCCTCAGCCAAATCGGATTAATTTTCTATTAAAGGACTTTTGTATCAAAAGATATATATTTTGAAGAGAAAAAGCAGAATTTTGAATGGAAAAAGACAAACAAATTACACTAAATTGCTTAATTTTCAAGCCAAAAAGACTAACCAAAAATATGAATTTAAAAAAAAAAACAAAGTTACTTTTCAACCAAATAGTAGAACTTTCTGCCAAAATAGTTACATTTTTCACTAAAATACACAAAGTAACGAAAATTAAAATTCCAATTTACTGCAAAAATCGTAACTAAGTAAAAAGTTACTTTTTAAAATAGTAACGAAGTTACTCCAAAAGTTACAAATAACGTGAAACATAACATATTAAGATATTTTTGCATACCTACTGGAGGATCGCTCGTTTTGGCAATAAGTTTCAGAGACATTTTTCCGAACTGTCTCTTCCTTCTAGTCAAAATATAATATATTTTCAAAATAGGCCCGATTTGATTAAATGTCTTCGGCTTTTCTAAATAAGGTTATGATCATGGGTTATGATGAAAATTCCACATGAAATGCGGCATGTGTAGCGATGTGGCGGGGATTCTCCGCAATGATTGGTTCGTTTTCTCCGTTTGGTAGCGCTGGTAGTTTCACCCGCGAAAATTTAAATTGCATAGGGAACTTTCATTAAGGGCGTTGAAACCGAGACCTATTTCTGTTTTGAATCGTATTCGGAGTGGAAAATTTTCTGATTTCAATAGTTTTTGTTTAAAACGTTTTTTGATTGATGTGTAAACATCTTAGACCTCGATATGAGGAGTAAACCACGACTCGAAAGTGTAACGCAGGCCTCCGACACAAGTGTTGTGTCGCGTGTCAGAGACACTGAAGGATCTCTCTCTCTCCCCTCTCAGGTTTTAATTTTTATCACCCACCCCCTTTCAAACCATTGTTATTGTGCTTGGAAAGTGACCCAAAAACTACAAAATAGCATTTTTCTATTAAATTCATACTAAAAACGGTATTCTTTGGATTTTTTTGACAAGAATTATTTTTAATTGATAAGGGACAAGTTTCCAAGTAGTATTTTGTCAGTATTGAAACAATTCCCATTTGTTTAAACAATCTTTCTCCCTCAAATTGTGACAAGTTATTATTCTCTGGAATTTATATCTCGAAAATGATAATTTTCCACGACTTACAGAGAAAAATATATTTTTTAAACCAATAATAATTGTTTAAAAAATTGTAAATCATTTACAAACAGGAGGAAAATATGCTGTGTCTAATTTGAAAAAAAGAAACAATTTTCAATATTTTTCTTATAATTTTTTAGTACTTACATGTGTAATAATAATGATAAGTGTCATAATAATGAATTTTTCCTAATAAAATTTCAATTTTTATTATTATCATTTTTTGATGGGACGCGTAGTTTTTGTTTCATTTGTAAAAAACTGATTTCAGAATAAAATAAATTACATTTTTGGACAAACGATACAAAACACGAAAAAAATTGATAGACAAAAGTTGCTCACTCAGAAAAGAGCTACAAATTTTTTGATGAAAGTTTGAATTGAAATACACGTTGAGCATTGAAGATGGGACAACAATTGATTTTGCAAGACAAATTTTTATGTGACAAATTGAACTGTTCGAAAGCCTTAGTAGTTGAAGAAATATGAACTCCCGATTGTGATTTTATAGAATATTCCCCATTTTGAAATAACTTCAAAATACTTGATTCAAAATTAAGCGCTTTTATTCCATTTTAAATTGTAATTTGATATATACTTAACATTATTTTTTAAAAATTCGATTACGTTGAATAGATATGTTGAAATTTTGAAGAGATTTAAAATTAATGTAAAACTTGAAATGATCTTAAATAATTTAAAAGAAAGTAAAGATTTCGAAAAAACTTTAGAATCTTTCTACCCATTTTTAAAGATTCAATGAGAATAAGAATAATTTGTATAATTCCTAGGAAAATTGAAAATGAGTTTTTAGTTTAAAAAAATAATTTTAGGAGGATATTAACAGAGATGAAATTGTTAATAAAGAATGCGGAAGATTTGAAGACAATTTTCGTAATTTTACAGGATTCTAGATAAATTTTTAGGAAAAATTCGATCCGTTCTGACAGATATGTAGAAGTTTCGACAAAATTTTTAAAATAATTTAAAACTTAGAAAGAATTCAAAAATTTTTCTAAAAATTATATAATTTTGAAAACTACAAATTCATTAATTCATTCTTCTATCTAGACTATTTAGAGCATTGAAAATGATAACGTTGATTTATGTTTTTTTACAATGAAAAATTCTGTAATTTTAATGCTTTACATTTGAAATTTCTTTAATTGTCAAAAAAGGATTTCTCTTATCTGTCTCATTGAAAAAAAATTAATAAAAAAGTACATGAATTTGAGAAACCAAAGTTTTAGACATTATATACAGCTTGATCTTATTATGTCTCATGCCCATACCGAGCAATTTTTTATTTAAATCGATTTCCTTATAACATTAAATCCCACCAAGTTTTATAATGTCTGAAATGCCTTTTAAAAATTTATTTTTAACATTTCAATATGATCATGTGTAAAAAATAGTTTCAATAATTTTTATTACAAATATTTCTTTTTAAACCAGCCTGGCCAACAACTTCATAATGAATTGATCTACTTCAATTTTTAAATGTCATGCAATTCTACTATATAAATTTAACAACTACGAACAATTTAATATTTATCAACACAAATAATTTCATTATTTTTCAATAGTCATGTCAGAAATTACTGAGATCTTTGAACGATTTCGCCGTTACCGACGCTGTCTCTAGAGACTCGTCACTAAGCTTCTGCCAACAACCGCAAGTGCAGGGTGGCGCTGTCAGCATTTTCCAAATACAGAACCCTCTATATTTTGAAATGCTTTTCGCGCTACGAGACAAACACTTCTGCTATCCATCACCTCGCTCCTGCACTACGTATTAATGATTGCATTTCAATCAGAAATAATATTTTGCCAATTTTTATTTAATCTATACATACTGCATTGCTAATTTCTTCTTTTTCGGTGAAGTGAAAATGCACCAGACACTTGTAATTGGCAAAAGAAAATACGATGTGATCAGCCGCCATATTTAAATAATTTGAAATACAAGAGCTTCTAGGTGAACATTACAAATATTAAAAAAATATATTTAGCAACAATATAGCAACTTTAATTGACCAGACAGACCTGCCCCATAATATTACCTATCATTTAAAAAAAAAAGTAGCACGATATTTCAATTTCCCTCTTTTTAAAGTGGCGGAAAAAATAACATGGGAAGGTCGGTAATTCGTATTTTAAAATGTCTCACATGCCCTTAACAAAGATATTATAAGCCTAGATGCGGCACGGGGTGTCAGAGTGGGGGAACTATATATATATAGGACATCACATTTTCTGCCATATCGAGGTGCTGCCCTCACCGTACTACGAAGTCGAGAGCTGGTTTTCTCATTCTTCGTAAAATATGACGGTAAAGCAGTTGAAAGATGTTTTAAGGTTAGAAAAGTTTGACATGTATCGCTACAGAAACACCGCACTTCCGAATATAATAATTATCGGTGCAATGTCTAGGCACACCGAAAATACATATTTGGAATAAATAATTAAAAATTAATAATGAAAGAAGCACTGATATGATGTTAATAAATAAACTGAATTTTGAGAGTAATTCCCTCAAAAAGATAATTATGTTTATATTTTTGTTAAATATTATTATAATTTCTAATACGTTCATGTTTCTATAAATGATAGATAAGATTTTTTAAATTATAATTTTTTGTACTTTGAAGTTTAATTTTGATTACTAGACTGAACCGAAATTTGAGTGCATTTAAGATTGTATATAATATTTGCAAATCTGAACCTTGAGACAGGTTTTTTGTACATAGTCTTTCCAAAAAATTACAAAAAACTTTCTCGAAAATCGAATTTTTATTTTAAAAAGAAAAACTAAGAAGAAATTTCGAGGTAAATGAGGAGTGAAAAAACTTTTCTTTGTTAAATATTTTTTTTAATTGAAATAATCAAATATTTATACGAGAGAAAAAACTTTTTTTAAGTTTAAATTTTTGAAAAAATATTGTTTAAATTCAAAATGACAATAATTGAAAAAAAAAAATATTTCTGGATGAAAAATGTTGGCTGAAAATGTACATAGTATTTTTTTTTAATTACAACAAAAATGTTCTCAAAAATCGAATTGTTAATTTTTAAAAAACTTCGAGATAAATTAGTGCCGATTTGAATCCTGCAAAGTTTGTTTGGAAAATATTCTTAGGTTCGAAGAAATTTTAGGGAGAAACTTTATGTCTGTTTGAGGCGCACGTGTTTTTACATTAATTTGTTTATACGATGTTTATTTTAACTTCAAGCAATAATTAAATAAAAATTTAAATATTAAACAAAAATTTCTTTGATATAAAAATATTTTATTATCGTATTTTTAATAAATAAATCATATTTATTAAGAAACAATTTTTTTAATTATCAAAATTCTACAATTTTATAATTAAGGAATATTCTAGTTCGGATAATTCATAATTAAGGAATATTCTAGTTCGGATATTTTATAATTAGGCAATTTTATGTCGGGAATTCTTAAATTCGGTAATATTATAAATTCTTCGGGAATTTTCCAATTCGGGAATTTTATCGTTTTTGGAATTTTATTATACGGGAATTTTACAGTGTCAAGAATTTTATTTTTGGGGATATTAATGTCGTCCCTAGAATTACAGCAAATTTTCCGAATTTGGAATTTGCTATTTCATAGGATTATTTTCTTCACTTTTGGTTTTATAATTTTTTCAAGCACGCGTGGAATTTTGAAGTATGAGAATACACTAGAGAAGAAATTAACAACTACGTACAATTTGGCATTACATACCAAATCCTGAATTTTTAAAATTTGCTGTAATTCTAATTTCGGCTCCTGGATCTTGTCGATTTTCCAATGTATTCATTTTTTTAAATGTATTATACAAGCATTTTTAAACCACAAATTCTTATTTATCTTATCTCATTAAATACCAAAATTAAAAAATTCACTGTATTGATACTTTTTTTACCTCTAGGTATATAAAAAAATGTTAACTTTAGAAAATTTAAAAACTCTGCAAACAAGAAATGTTTTAAACATTTTTTTAGCGCGAATAACCAAAGTGTATGCAAAGATAGTATATATCTTTGCTGTATGTCTATCGATTCCGAAAAAAGTTCAGTTTTTGGTACTGAAATTTCCGTACACACAACAACGGTTTAAATTTTCCCAATATTCTGTCACTAATATGTCGCTAAATTGTTCTGCAGATTTCAATTTTAATTTTTATTCTTCTCAATTTCTATTTTAATATAGTTCAATATGTTATTTGAAAGATCCGACGTTTGCCCTTATAATATCTTGTAGAGTTTTCTAATAAAGAATAAACATTATTCAAGTTTAATTGTTTAAAAATAAGTAAGATCTAAAATTTTTATTTTCAATTAAATATGAGTCTGATACTTTCAATGAAAATCGAGTGGTTTTATTTCTACAAGTCTATTTCTACTGAAAGTATTAGAGTCTTATTCAATTGAAAATAAAAATGTTAAGTCTTACTTATTTTTAAGCAATGAATCTTAAATAAGATTTATTCTTTAATAGAAAAATCTATAAGATATTATAAGAAGAAACGACAGATTTTTCACAAAAAAATCTTGGACTATATTAAAATAGGAATTATATTAAATAGAAAATTTACAAGAATAAGAAATTTTAATTTAATTAGAATTTAATTATAAAACTAAACATGAAATATTCGAGGGGTGTTAATCACATGCAATTTTTATCTTCATCAGAATTCAAAACTTCAAAGAAATCCAAACAGTTTATAATTAATTCAAAGAATCCCAAAAAAATCAAAAGCAGTGGGAACTATAAACCTTATAGGGTGCATCTCAGCAACTAAGGCTTCGATTATAATATTACTAAAAAAAAATTTTGTGTCGTTGACAAGAATGTTCTTAAACGGTTTTTATGTTATCTACTATTTTCCAACCGAGCAAGTCACGCCTACCCCGAAAGGGAAATGGCTTAATGGTATAATAATAAATAAATGACCCCAAAGTAAAATTGTGAAAGTCCTGGGACCCTATATTTGGCCAGTTTTGAGAAAACATCCTTTCAAGTAGGCTACGTCTAGACTAGTCATCCCGAAATTTCGGGACGACTAAACAAACTGATAACAAATATTGGCCTAAATCATCCCGAATTTCAGGACCATGAAACACATCGTTCGTCGCCAATTTATAGACTGGAGAAATATCCTCTTCCAACTTGTCCAAAAGTCCAGGCGCTAGCGCACCTGGTTTTTAGACATAAGGTTCGGGGCTGAATTCCCACTGCGTGTAGTTTTTTCCAGTTTTTAAAATATTTTTATTAGAAAAATATCAACATATTTGATTCCCTTCTACTAATTTTTCTAATTCATGCAAACATTAATATTTTTAATGCTTTTTTCTATGAAAGAGTCACTTCATCGAAATATTGTCGTTTATCCAAAAAAAAAATCTGTTGCATCAATTAATTTATTAATTTATTTATCAATCATTCATATTTTTATATTATTTTATTTTTTATCATTTTTATTCCAATTTTGAATATGTTTGCGAAATTTAAACAAATTTATTAAATTAATAACATTCATAGAAAATAAATTTGTTTGCGAAACAAGTTCGAAAAAGCGAACTGTTTTTCACTAAAAAAAGAACATTTAAAATGTTTTTTTTTTGCATACTTGAATAAAAGTTTATAAGAGAATTGAATATATATAAATATTTTAATATATACCACGCTGAAAAAACCAGTTCTCGTCAGATAATTGAAGTTAAGCAGCGTTGGGCGCGGTTAGTACTTGGATGGGTGACCATTCGAGAATACTGCGTGCTGTTGGGTAGTGTCACGCCTACCTTGAAAGGGAAATGGCTTAATGGTATACTTACTTAATAAATAATAAGTCAAATATTTGGTCCTAGGTGTTTCCAAATTTTACTTTGGAGCCAAGATCTTTATTTACAAAAATTATTAATCCACACAGAAAACACACTACCGGGAGCTCCCTTGCAAGATATACATTTTTGTGAATAATCCTAGTAGATTATATCTCAGTAGTATAAATATGTTTAAAAATGTGTATTTTTGTTTCTTTAGAACTTTATAAATGAGAAATTGAAGTATAATTAAATGTCTCATCGGTAACATGTTCCCAAGTACAAATTCAGAAACTAAAATTAATTAAAAGAATTCAAAAGAATTAAAAAGAATTCAATAATTTTTTGCGAACCGGAAAATGCCCGGGAATTTTTTCCCTCGATTAAAACGGCCACCTGAATGTCTTAGCTGTCTTAAAATTATTATATTCATTGGTATTTTCCTGTAAAAATTCGAGTACTTCTACCTTTTCGTACTTGTGCAAAGTTTCCGACCAAGGATTGAAAAAACTTTTAATTTGATTTGTTTCTTTAAATTAATTTTGGTGGAACTTTTGTGATAACAGAGAAAAACTATCCAATTAGGGGTTTTAAGGGTTTAAAAATGGTGATTCATTTTTTTCATAGAGTCCTCTAATGAGTAAAGGTAAAAAAATTGATAGAACCAAAAATATGTACTTCATAGAGATAAACAACTTTTATTGAAATAATTTTCTAATACCAGCAACAATCTTGAAGTCAATCAAGAAAAACATATCTTTCCCGGTTTTTCGGGTTCACGTTTTATACAGTTGGTTTTTAGGTAAGAAGGTGAAGAATAGGATCACAGGGTCTTTTATTTTCTCAAATTAGTAATTTACGCTACGCCCGACAACTGATATAACCCCTCGTATTAGCCCTTATGTAAAACTTACTTTTAGACATATTAAATAGGGTGATTGTTCACGAAAATAGAGTAATGATATGGAAGAATAAATTCTTTCAAATACAATTAATGTAAATACCATATTGAATGCAATATGAAACACTTTTAATTCCTAAGATTTCAAGTCGAAATATATATTGAATTTTCAACAAACAAGATTAATTTTCTTATCAGAAAGACAAATTTTCAACATAATACATTAATTTTCTACCAAGTAGTTGAATTTTCAACTTATAAAGGGTACATTTCTAACAGAAAATGGATAAGTGCAATTTTCAGACAAAAAAAAAATAATTTTGAACCAAAACACCGAATTGTTAACAAAAAAAAGTAAAATTTTAAACCAAAGAGGTGAATCTTGAAAAAATATGAATTTTTAACAAATATGAATTTTCAACAAAATACATTAACTTTCAACACGAAAATATGATTTTTTAACCAAAGAATTAATTTTATACAAAAAAGTTAAATTTTCATAAAAAATAGTTTAATTTTTAACCAAATAGTTGAATTTCAACCAAAATATGAATTTTTAACGAAAAAGTTAATTTTCAACCGAATACTTTAATTTTCTTTCAAATTGTTGAATCCTTAACCAAACAAGACTGATTTTCACTGAAACAGTTACATTTTTAATCAAAAAGGATGAATTTATAACCAAAAAGATTAATTTTCGTCCATAAAGACGAATTTTCAAGAAAATACGTGAAATACATGAAAATGCCAAAAAGTTGAATTTTCAAATTATAAAAGGATACATTTCTGACAAAAAATGGATAGGTGCAATTTTCAGATAAAAAAATAAATTTTGAACCAAAAAAAAACGAATTGTCAACAAAATAGTTACATTTTCAACCAAAGAGATAAAATTTCAACTAAAGTGATCAATCTTTAAAAAAAATGAATTTTCAACAAGAGTTCAATCCAAAAGATGACTTTTTAAGCCAGAAGATTAATTTTTTTAAATGGAATAGTTAAATTGTCAACCAAAGGAGGTGAATCTTAACGAATATGAATTCTTAACAAACTAGTTCAACTTTCAACCAAAGTCGTTCAATTGTCAACCAAAATGATGAATTTTCCAGCAAAAAGATTATTCCTAAAAAAAAGACGAGGGTTACAACAAAATTGTTGAATTTTAAAGCCAAAAGGATGAATTATCTATAAAACGGGGGAATTTACTATTGTTTTTATAATATTTATGCATATGCAGGGTTAAAATATTCAAAAAAAAGGAATAGAAAAAAAAAATTGATGAAGTACGGGGACGCAAACCCATGACGGCAGACTCTCCAGTCTAGAACCTAGGCCATTTCTCCATCGAAGCTTGCTCGATTGCTCTCTAATTCAAACCGAGTCATTCTGCGCGGGTTTTTTTCAACCCTTTTTTCTCATAAACTGTTTTCTATCTGAATAAACGGTTTCAGCTTTTTTCATCTCAAATTAAGCCCTCTTCACTCACAAAATATGATTAAAATCCTTTTCCCCCGTCACGCGCACTCCCCTTGTAAGAAAATTAATTTAAAATAAATAAAAAAAAAACAAATAGAATAGTTACATTTTCAACCAAAAACAATCAATTTTGGAAAAATTGTTCAATTTTCATTCAAAAATTTTCAAGAAAACAAAAGGAATTTTTAACCAAGTAGTCGAATTTTCAATACAAGATATAGGAATTTTCATACAAGAAGATTTATTTTCTACCAAAAAACAACGAATTTAAAAAATATGTATTTAAATTTTAAACCGGCTTCCGTTTTCAGTACCGATCGTGAGAGAACGCTTTTGTTTCAAGTGTCAGTTTTTTGGCTTTGGTGAAGGGAATAAGCGTGTGTGGATGCAGAAAGGGCAGTGAGTGCGGAGATCAGGTGTAAAGGAAGAAGGGTGAGTGAAGGCAAATGTGTAAAGGGTGAAAGAAAGTTGTGTGAAGTGAAAATTGAAGAGTGCGAATATTTTTGAGGTTAGGAGCAATAAAAATAGTTTCTGGGCAAGGGAGGCAAGAGGAAGGTGAGTGAAGAGCGGGAAACGTCGCAGATCACTGGGTAAGGTAGGATGCCGACGTATCGAAGACCAAAAACGGGCGCCAGAGGGCGACAGTCAATAGACGATCGCATAGAACAGGCAGCCGAAATAACAGGTGACAATGATGAGACCGCGGTTAGTGGGGAGAAGGCGGAAGATAACAGTAGTGCTGAGACGTTACAGACGCCGACCCGGGAGGGGACGGCAGAGAGAAGGGATACAGGCACGAGACATAAACCCGGGAGACCCTCTAACCTACAGCGCCGTAACAGGCTTGGTAGCGCGGGTTCGAACAGGAGTTTAGACGAATGGCGAAATAAAGTGAGCGCGACCAGTAGTGAAGGGGAAGAAAAAAGAAAATTAGATGAAGGGGACGATGATTCAGAAAGGGACAAGGATAACAAGAAAGTTAGGAATAAACGAAAAACACTAGAAAGAGATAGGGAGGATGGGGGGATGTTTGAGAATCTAGCAGCCCTCATAAAAGGGTTCAGAGAGGAAACAAGGAAGAGACTGGATGATATGAATAGGCGGGGGAAAGACGTAAGGGGGGAAGTGAGAAAAGTAAGAGAAAAGTGGGATAAACTCTGGAAAGAGGAGAAAGACAAGGTATGGGGTAAACTAGAGAGCATAGAGAATAGACAGAGAGAGGTGGAAGAACAGAGAAATAGTGAGATAAAACAGTTGAAAAAACGGATAAGCAACTTAGAAATCAGGAATGAGCATATGGGGAAGGAAACACAGAGTGCGGAAATAGTAAAAGGGAGTGATAACTTGCAAAATGAGAATGAAAGATTGAAGAAAAGACTGAGTGAGATCGAAAGAAGATTGGAAGGGGAAGAAAGGACGAAGAGGAAAAATAACATAGTAGTTAAGGGATTTAAAGTGGAGAGTGAAACAGGGGAAGCGGAAATCAAAAATCTTTTGAAAGCTATTGGAGTTCAGGTAAGGGTAGAGGAAGTTAAGAGAATAGGATGGACAAAGGAAGTAGAAGAAGGAATGTTTCTAGTGAAAATAGGGAGTGAGGAAGAGAAAAAGAAAATTATGGAGGGAAAAAAATTATTGAGAGGAAGAAATTAAAGAATTGAAGAGGATATTGACATGGAGAGAGAGGAAAAGGAGATGGCAAATAGAGCAAAAGGCATGGGTCGAGAGGAAAAAAGGGCGCATGGTATGGATAGGGAGAGACAGATTATGGATAATTGGGGAGGAATGGTTTTGGGACGAAGAATTAGAAGATACAAGGAAAAAGGGAAAAAGAGTTGAGAAAGGTAGAAGAAAGGAAGATGCAAAGGAGTTTAAAGATCAAACAGACGGGTTTCCAAACAGCAAGGCGGAAGAAAAGTGAGGAGGATAGGTGAGGGAAGGGAAGAGAAAAATGTGAAAATAGCTTTCTGGAATGTGTCAGGCTTGAAGAATAAGAATGAAGGATTTTGGCGGGAGTTAGAAAAGTCGGATGTGATTATGTTGAGTGAAACCTGGGCAAATGAGAAGGTCTGGAAGGGGTTGAAAAGGATGTTACCTAAAGGTTATGTGTGGACAATGCAAGAAGCAAGAAAGGAACACGTTAAAGGTAGAGGGATGGGCGGCATGGTCTCAGGCGTGAGAAAAGAACTGGCAGTAAAAGGGAGAACAGAGGAGGATAGGGAGGAAAAGGATGGAACAATGGTAAGAAGGATTATAATTGGAAAAGTCAAAATAGCGGTAACTTGCGTATATAGAAGAAGAGGGGAAGAGGAAGGTTGGAGAGTAATAAGGAGGTGGATGGAGGAAAAGAAGGAAGAGTTGGTTCTGATAGGAGGTGACTTGTATGCCTGGACTGGCGAGCAAGGGGGAGGGATTTGGGATGAAGAAAAGGAGGCCTATGTAAGGAGCTCCAAATATAGGGAGACAGAGCGGGAAGGGAGGAGGTTGCTAGACGAAATAGGAGAAACAGGATGGTTCATATGTAATGGCAATATGAAAGGTGATGAAAAAGGAGAGATAACATTTATAGGTAAGGGAGAAACAGTAATAGACTACATCCTGGCGGAAGAAAGAATGAGGAAGAAGATAGGCAGTATGAACGTGGGGAATGAGATAGAGTCCGAGCACTTCCCAGTAATAGCTACACTGAAAGGTGGCGTCCGAAAGCGTGGCAGATGGAGAAAGGAAAGAGGGGGAGAAATGAACACGAAAATGGGAGTCTGGGGGGAAGATAAAGTAAAAGAATTTAAACAAAAAATGGAAAAGGAGAATGTTAGGTATGAAAAAGAGGAGTGAGTAGACTCGTTAATTGAAAAGTTGAAAGGGTCGATTGAGAAGGTAAGGGATGAGATAGGTACAAAAGAAGGATGAGAAGAGGGAAGGAGAGGCTGGTGGGATGAGGAATGCAGGGAGAGCAAAGAGATAATGAAAGAGTGTGTAAGAAAATGGAGGAAAGGAGAAATGGAGAAGGCGGAGTACAACAGGAAAAAAAGAGAACATGAGAGGATGCTGGAGAAGAAAAAGCAAAGGGGAAAAGAAAAATATAAGGAAGAAGTAGAAAAATCGATCAAAGAAGGTAGGGTCTGGGATGTGATAAATAGGGAAAGAGGAGGAAGGAAGGGCGTGAATGAAGAAATAGAAATGGATGAGTGGACGGATTATTTCAGGGGTCTGTTAGGGGGAGAACAAAATAGGATCAAAGGGGAAAATAGAAGGATATTCCAAGGAGAAATGGAGGAAGGGGACGGAATAACAAGAGAAGAAGTGGATGAGCCGATAGATAGACTAAAAAGAAACAAGGCTACACGAGAGGATGGTATGGAGAACGAAGCGATAAACTATGGGGGAGAAGGGGTTAGGGAAGGGATCTGAAAGATCTGCAACAAGGTCTGGAAAGGAGAAGGGTGGCCGGAGGAGGGAGGAGTGCATGAAAGGGCTGGTGGTAGCGCTTGTCAAGAAAGGGGTGGGCAAGAAGGTAGAGGAGTACAGATGGATCACTCTCATGCCAGTGAGTTATAAAATATACGTAGAAATTCTAAGAAAAATGTTAGTGAGCCAGATAGAAGAGAAACAAAGTATCCCACACAATCAGACGGGATTTAGAAAAGGGATGGGGACAATAGATAACATTTACGTACTCAACTACTTGGTTAACAGAAATTTAGGGAGAAAAAGAGGGAAATTAGTCGCCTTGTTTGTAGACTTTAAAGCAGCCTTTAACTCAGTGAATCGAAAAGGACTATGGCAGGCATTGAAAAAGAGGGGAATAGAGGAAGGGTTAGTGGAGAGGATAAAGGAAATTTTTACTGAAACCAGGATTAGGGTGAAGATAGGGGGGGGAGGTGTTCTGGACAGGAAGAGGTCTAAGGCAAGGGTGCCCGTTGAGTCCGCTACTCTTTAATATGCTGCTGGCAGACTTAGAGGAGAATCTAAAGGAGAAAGGCAAAGGGGGAACGATTTTGGATAATAGCAAACTATACTCTCTAGCATACGCAGACGACGTAGTGCTGTTAGCAGACGATGAGAAGAGGCAGGAAGGGGAAACGAGGTGCAGGCGAGGAAAAGAATCGAGTGTGCGAGTAAAGTAATGGGCCAAGTATGTGGTATAGGAAAGAGAAGGTTCAATGACGATTGGAGAATGAGGGTTTGGTTGTTTGATGCATTGGTTTGGGCGGAGTTGTGTTATGGAGTGGAGGTCTGGGGATGGAAGGAACATAGGACAGTGGAAAGCGTGCATGAGAGATTTCTGAGATGGGTAATGGGGGTTAGTTGGATTTGCCCAGGTTACATGTCAAGGGAAGAATTAGGAAGGGAAAAAATGGTAACTAGACAAATTAAGAGAGCCTGGAGGTTTGAAGAGAAGTTGAAAAGGGGAGAGGGGAGCAGAATAGCACAAGTATGCTTGGACGAAGTTCGGAGCAAGGAGACGAGAGGCAATTTGGGAAATTCGAAATGGGAGGAAGAAAGGAAAAAAATGAGGAGGGTTTATGATATACAAGAAGGGGTTCAGGATTGGCAGAGCATAGAATTAGAGTTATTAGTAAGACAAGGAGAAGAGAGATGGAGAAAGATTATGGATTCGAGGTACAATAGATGGTATATGATGGTCAAAGGGTTAAGGGAACCAGAATATTTGCAAAAAATAAAAAAGGAAGACAAATGGAATAGGGTGGTACGGTTTAGAATGGGAGAAGGAGTGAGAGCTTGTAGATATTGGATGGCTGAAGAGGACAATCTGTGCAGAGTATGTGGATACGAAATGGAGTCATGGGCACATGTGTTAGAGAGGTGTACAGGAGAGGAAGATGGACAGTTGAGTGTGGATAAGTGTGTGAGATGGATTTTGGATGGTAATGGCTAGGGAGTGACGTGGATGAAGAAATTGGAAGAAATAAGAGAAAGCAAGATAACAGGGCAGAGCCAAACGGGTAATCCTATTGAAGGAAATTAAATAGCAAAAAGTGTACCTTTGAAATCGTTGAAAATATATTTTATGGTAAGAGGAAACGGAAGCCCTGGAATATCGCTCATTTTAAAGTTTAAGAATTATTATAAGGAAGAGTATTGTTCTTTTAAGTAAGGCGAAGCATTAGAATATAAGCAGCGGTTAAGTTAGATTAAGGATGGAATGTAAATATATATACAGGGAGCGGAGGCCCTCAAACCCGTAAAAGGGAGAGATTAAATATACATACATACATACATTTAAATTTTAAACCAAAAAGCAACACTAATTTTCAACACAAATTCTTAATCTCCACCATTTATCGCTGCGTCGTATTAAAATAATTATCAAGACTTTGATTAATATGCTTTGAAATTAATTTTTTGAATAAAAAAAAATCAGTCATTTTTTTCCAAAATTTCATGATTTTTCCAATTTTTCCAGAACTCTTTTCAAATAAGAGTAGTTACATTTTGAACTAACAAATAACGAATTGAAAAAAAAGTGAAATTTTCAATCAAAAAGATGATTTTTTAACCAAATACTTAAATTTTCGATACAAAAGATAAATTTTCAAACAAGAAGATTTATTTTCTACCAAAAAACAGCGAATTAAGAAAAAATGTTACATTTTCAAACAAAAAATAAACAACTAATTTTCAATAACATTTTTTTATATTTCACCATTTTTCACCGTGATATACTAAACTAATTATTAAGACTCTTTTTCGGTTTTCTTAATTTGTCTTATTTTTGAAAAGTTTAAAAATGTTTAAAAATGTTTAAAAATATTTTTAAATTTTCTTTAAAAATTATTTTTCAAAATGAAAAAAAGCTTTCTCAGGAATCTTACCAAAAAATATTTATTTTCTTGAAACCCTTCAAAATTCTTGAAAAGGTTCCAAAATCTTCAAAAATCTATATTTTCTTTCAAATCTTCTCAATATTTAAATTATTTTTCAACAGTTTGAAAACTATGTTTTAAATTAATTCGAATTTTTCCTGCAATTTTTTTTAATTGTGCAAAATGATACAAATGGCCTTAAAATCTTCCAGATTCTTTTATGACAATTTTTTAATCAAAGCGCCCCCAATGCACCTAGCCAGTTTACGAACTAAGATTACCCACTCTGATCTACTCTACCTATTTTTAGTTCGTAAGCTGCCTAGGTGCATTGGGGGCGCTTTGATTTTAGTTCGCAAAAGCTTAGGTGCAGAGGGGGCGCTGCGGAAAATCACTCGAAATTAAATGTATGGGATCGGCAATCTCCCACCTCATCTCTGTGTCACGTGATTCGGGGGCATAGGTTCGAAGGATCCCCATTTATCTACTTTAGGCACAACGATTTTAAATTTGACTATAGATAATGACAGTTTTGACGTAGAGTTGCATGTAGTCCCAGAAGATGTAATGAGAAACGATTCATTGTTAGGTGCTGACTTTTTAAATACCATTGACCTGCATTGTAGAGCGGGCAACATTACGATTTCTCGAATTGTACAGGATCCCGAGGGAAACGAAATTTACCGAATTGATGCGATTAATGAAGTAAATAGAATTAACGTATCAGATGTTAAGAGTGAAACGATCCGTAGAATTGTAGAGACACTCGTAGATAAGCATAAGCCAAATAAGACGAAAGAAGTAGATATGAAAGTGCGTATCATTTTAAAGGACGAAATACCGGTTTATCAGAGGGCCTTTTGAAAGAAAAATGGTGTATGATCAGTAGGGTGGCCCAAAAATACACATTTTGGAATTTTCGACCCGCGTCGACGCCAAATTGTTCTCTCGTAGAAACAAATAAATACATATTTTTTTATTTTGGAATAAAATGATTTTTAGTACTTTGTAAATCAATTTTTGTGTCTTATAGAGTTTAACATGTAAAACGCATACTTTTTTTACTTCCTTGATTTTGTTCAAGAAATTACAAGTCAATTTATTTACCCTTTTATAAACTTGTTCTCTTCTCAGTAAATATGCATTTTGTCCAATTTTAATGCACCAACAAAGTTATAAAAAAATTTGAGACACCTTGAAAGTTGTATAAAATTACAATATTTGTAGACTCGTAGCGAGCCTTTGATATGATTTTTTAACTTGAAATTTTCAAGAAGCATTTATGAGGATATTGAGAACAGATTTGTGAAAAAAATGTTCATTATTTTTTAAATTATAGTTTTGAAGCGATTACGAAAATGAGTGAAAATGAAAAATTTCAGTCCAACAGCAGCTTTTCCCCGACCCAGAAGAATTTATGGCAGCTAAGTTGAACTCAGAGTGGCTTATTGTTAAAGGCTTAGGACTTCCAGATGCAGGCTCGACCAGAAAGCTCCCTGCTACAGGCCCAAACCTGTAACCCAGCACATTTCCCCAATTTTTTTCGCACTTTCTGGGAAACCAACTAATTTTTTTACAATACCCGCACCCTAGGCCCTAGGGGGATACTTGACTTCAATGAGTTGAATAACAGAGTAATAACACTTAAACTGCCGTCTGGGTTAAATCTCAGGGCTCGCTTCAGGTTCTCTTGAAACTTTTCTGTTTTAATTCGTACGTTGGCAGAAAACTTCAAAATACTTTACAAAGTACTAAAACTCATTTTATTTCAAAATAAAAAAATATGTGTTTATTTGTTTCTACGAGAGAACAATTTGGCGTCGACGCGGGTCGAAAATTCCAAAATGTATATTTTTGGGCCACCCTAATGATCAGATAGACGAATGGGTTAAGGCAGGGATTGTGAGACCTTCGAATTCGGACTACGCTAGCCCAATTGTTTTAGCAAAGAGAAAAGACGGGTCACCTAGAACAGGCCTGTCCAGATAGGGGAAATCGACTCTATCGCCACATGTTCCAGTTCCACCACCACTTCCCTCTTCTCAGGCCCAGAGGCTTGGGGGGGTGGTCGCTGTCGTGAAGTTGAATAAGTAGAGGTCGGTGTTGGTGTTAAAATCCCATCTGGCAAATGAACAATTTTCCCCTATCTGGGTAGGCCTGACCTAGAATATGTATCGACTATAGGAAGCTAGACGAAAAAATAATTAAGAATCGGTATTCATTGCCAATAATTGACGATCAGTTAGATTGTTGGCGCGGAGCAAAATGTGTTTAGCACGTTGAATCTTAAAAATGGGTTTTTCCACGTGCCGATCGAGGATTCAGATTGTAAGTTCACGGCTTTTGTGGCTTTTTGGCCTGTGCACTGCGCCAGCGTGTTGTCAGAAATATATTAACATTATATTTAAGGATTTAGCGGCCAGCGGAATTGTTTTGATCTATATCGACGATTTGATTGTTCCTTCTATAGATGAAGCTGAGGGTTTAGAACGACTAGAAAAAATCATGAAAGTTGCGAGCGAGTATAATTTGCTGATTAACTGGAAGAAGTGTCAATTTTTAAAGACAAAAGTCGATTACCTAGGTTATATCGTAGAGGGAGGTACAATTAGGCCGTCAGCCGAGAAGACGCAAGCGGTAGAACAATTTCCTGAACCAAAGAATGTTAAGTCGGTACAGAGTTTTTTTGGACTTACTGGGTTTTTTCGTAAATTTATACCAGGATACGAGAGTATCTCGAGACCGCTGTCAAACCTGACTAAAAATGATGTATGTTTTCAGTTTGGAAATGATGAAAGGGAAGCGTTTAACAAGTTTAAAGATTTTTTATGTCGACAACCACTACTAGCTTTGTATTCACCTAATGCCGAGACCGAGCTGCACACTGACGCTTCGTCCTTGGGGTTGGGGGCGATACTGTTGCTACGGAACGAGGAGGCTAGGCAACTACATCCAGTCCATTTTGCCAGCTGGAAGACGACGAAGGCAGAGGAAAAATATAACATCCACAAGTTGGAGGTCCTGGCAATTGTCAGAGTACTTAAGAATGTCCGTTCCTACCTGGTCGGAATACCCTTCAGAGTCGTCACCGATTGTCAAGCCTTCACACAGACGATGTCCAAGAAGGACATTTCGCCACAGGTCGCCACATGGGCGACCTGGAGGAATGTCTTGGAATATAATAACCTTGGAGGAATATCGGTATACGATAGAGCATCGTGCGGGGTCCAAGCTTCAGCACATAGACGCACTTAGCCGTTATCCGATACCTGAGGTCCGAGTGATTAACGAAGATTAGGACACCGTTCTGGAGCGATTGAGAAGATGTCAAGAGATGGACCGAGAGCTGTCTGGACTGATGCCTAAAGTGCGGCGAGATTCAGCTGAGAACTTCGCCATGAAGGACGGACTGCTTCGTAAACAGGTTCAACAAGAGTGGTTTATGGTTGTACCGAAACAGATTCAGGATGATGCGATCCGGAGATACCACAAGCAAGGCCATTTAGGAGCAACGAAGACGGAACAGCTGATCAGCAGGGACTATTGGTTCCAAGGGATGCATGAGAAAGTCCAGAAATAGATACAAAACTGCGTTTCGTGTATCCTAGCTCAAAAGAAACACGATAAGCCGGAAGGATTCCTGCATTCACTCGACAAGGGCGAAGGACCGATGGACACCTACCACGTGGACCATCTAGGACCGCTACCCTCAACGAAGAAGAGATATAACCACATACCTACGGTTATTGATGTATTCACCAAATTTATGCCGCTGTATTCAACGAAGACTACGAGTTCCTCCGAGACGATTGACAAGCTGTTGAGACAGTGTGCTGTTTTTGGGAATGCACGACGGATAATATCGGACCGAGGTACAGCTTTCACATCATTGGAGCTTAAGAGTTACTGCGAAGAGGAGGGAATCACGCATACGACCATAGTTATAGGCGTGCCTAGAGGAAATGGTCATGTGAAGCGTTTGAACAGGACGTTAATTCCTATCCTGACTAAGCTAGCAGCTCCAACGCTGGGTGATTGGCATAAGTTCGTTGATAAAGCACAGTAGTATATCAACCACATTCCAACGAGGAGCACAGGAGTGTCGCCTTTCACACTTCTTTTCGGAACCAGAATGAGGTTGATGGAGGATCCGAAAATATCCGAGATCATCGAGGACGAACAGGCGGCTCTGTTCTTGGAAAAATGAGACGCGCAGAGGGATAGGGCTAAAGAGTCTATTGCCGAAATTCAAGCTGAAAATAAAGAAGCTTACGATAAGAAGCGTAAGGAAGCGAGTTGTTACAAGGAAAATGATTTGGTGGCGATCCGACGTACACAAGGATGAACAGGGCTAAAATTTTGTGCGAAATTTTGTGGACCATACAAAATAACGCAAGTTTTGAGGAATGACCGATGCCTGGTACAAAAGATAGGACAACGAGAGGGACCATTTTTGTTTTTATTAAAAATATGACACCAAGGAGTCTATGGCAAGACATTGCTAGTTGATTTCGCAAAAGAAAATGAAGCCTATTCATAAAAAAATAGTCAGAATGTGCATTTGTTTATAAAAATTGTTTAAATTATTGGTAAATAGCAGCTCTTCCTAATTTATTGTAAGCTCACATCAATATGTGTTATATTTCATACCAAATTTATGGATTTGAAATAGCTAATCATAGCGAATCACGATAAAATGACTTTCATTAGTTTGTTTATAACATTGTAAACAAAATTTTTCCTGCTTTAACTCACTGGAAATTATTTTTAGTTAGTTATTACATTGATTTATGACCTGTTTTAATGAATTTGAAAGTCTTAAAAGAAAACGTATCACTGAAAAGTCAGACAAACAAAAAGATTAAACTTTGATTTCAAATAAACAACTTTTGTTTGGTCTGAGTGAAACATCTGCCAGTCACACGTTCTACTTAGAAGACTTAGGGCCATTTAAAAAAAAACGTCCAAATCCGTTAAGAATTGTACTGTCGGGCGATCGCAAATTTAAATAAATGTAAATCAATTTATTTTTAATTTAATGAAATACCGTGGTTCAAATGGTAGTATTTATTCATTTATAATTATGTATTTTTATTTATTCTCTGCTTATTCCTAATTAAATATTATTCACAAATACACTTTTTTATTTTACAACGTTATCAATATTGATTTATTCTATCAATCTTATTCTTTATAATATAAATCGTTCGAAGCATTCGACATATTTGTAACAATAGATATTTTGATAAAAATAATTCATTTTTATAAACGTCTTTAATTTTCACGGGTTTCATAACGAATGAAAATAAATTATTTTCTAGCTTTAAAAATATATATAATAAATAATAATAATAATTCTTTATTGCGTATCAAGTCATATACACTTATCGCAAGGAGAATGTTAAAACTATATGTATAGTTGGAGTAAGCGAGCTTGCATAATTATATAATACAATACTTTACAGTTATTCATTGACGCAGAATCTTCATTTAAGACAATAGTTATCCGTTGACGCAGAATGATCTCAATTTAAGGCAGTTGGATATATGCAGAAATAAAGTTTTCATTGTTACTCTATCCATATCCGTGAGTAGTGACAATATCCCCGTTTCTGAATTCAAGTCAAAAAGTTGTGGAAAACATGATAAATAATGTTTACGGAGATCCTTGTAAATCGGACAAGAGAGCAGTACGTGACTCAGAGTTTCATTTTCCATTTTATTACAAATACTACAGATTTGATTAGGATCGATGCTGTATACATTTTTATTTACAGGAAAATGAGATAATTCTACTAGTTGAGAGCCTAAGCTGGCAACATAGCCTGATAATTTGAAACGGGTATCTGTATTCTAAGTAAGGCGCGGTTTGATCGGCAAGACTCCTGGGTATACGGATTGGAAACGATCTCGTATTCTCAAATTTAATAATGTCATGCAATCTGAGATATTCGTAGTAGGTTTGAAGTGCTTCATCTTTTCTGGATATCCATAGATTTGGGTCTGGACTGTAAATGAGGTCTCCCGTGTTGATGACACTCAGCATCTGCTGTATCTGAGCTGCCCAGTTATATTTTATACTGCCAATCATAGAAGGCAGCAGTTCGACTTGTCTGAAAAAACAGATCCTGGGTAGACGATTTTCATTCATTTGTAGGAGTCTTACAATCTAATTTTACGCGACCTAATTCAAGTCTGAGCCCTGCATTTTGTAGGCTTCTAGGTAATTGTAAAAGTTTTTTGAAAAAGGACGTTTGAACTTTCTCAATCGAATCCATGTACCTCAATCCCCACAACTGGATACCATAAAAAAGAGTAGACTCCACCAAACTACCGAACAGTTTATTTCTACACGACCATGAATCCGTTTTAGATTTCGATAAGATAGACAAAACAGTACCTTTAGCCACCTGGGATTTGCCAATGGCTGAGAGAGTTGCGTTATAACCCAGTGCAGACCCAGGTATAGGTATACCGAGGTAGATATAGGACTTGACGACTGGTATTTCCACATTATTGTATACTGTGTTTTTAGGATTAATTTTTTTACATCTACCGCCATCACTAAAAATAACTATATTAGTCTTCCGCGTGTTTATTGATAAACCGTTTGATGCACAATATTCAGATAGTATATCTAGTTTATTTTTTAAATCTGTCTGTGAGTGAGCTAGGATGATTACATCATCTGCGTAAAGAAGCAATAGAATATCAATATATCCATTTATATTTAATCCGCTGACGCCCTTGGATCGAAAAAAGTCCTCTATATCTGACATAAATAGTATAAAACTTAAAGTGCTTAAAGAGTAACCCTGTGAAACCCCCTCCGAAACCGGTATTTCCTCAGAGTACTCCCACTTTTTCTTAACTTTTAAAGTTGCAATGTCGTAAAGGTTTTTTGTGATTCGAATAATTTTCGGACTGACCCCTAGTCGATATAATTTATTCCATAAAAGTGAGTGAGGCACCGAGTCGAAAGCTCTCGCAAAATCAAAAAAAAAATCCAGCTTGACATTCTGGTATTACTTTATATCCCTCAGCCCAGGTTTGAAGCCTATTGCAAATGATTTTAGTAAATAATTTCGTAAAGGTGTTTATTAACGCTATAGGCCGTTAATTTCGAGGATCAATCTTGTCACCCTTTTTATGTAGCATTGAAATTAAAATTTTAGACCAAGTTGTCGGAATTTTGTCTGTATTAAGTATTTAGTTGAACATAACTTAAACATAAAGTCTCCAATTATGGGGTAAAGCTTAGATAAATTCATTCGAGATTTGGTCTTCACCAGGTGCCTTGCCCGATTTACAATTATTAATACACATAGATAGTTCCAGCCAATCAATCTTACGATCCAACCATGGATGCGTTACACCGAAAAAAGATAATCAACATTAATGCGTGGTGGATAAACACATTGTAAGAAATTTTGCCATTGTGGAATTGTAATAGGAGATTCCTGAAAACCTTCTTCCTAAATTTGTTTGCCACATGCCAAAATTGTTGTGAGTTTTTTACTTCTGCAAGTTTATTGACATTTTCACTATCAAATAATTTAGCTTTCGTTTTCAAGAGACTCCCATACAGTTTTTTTGCTTTTTTGTATGCTGCCTTACTTGTATCATCAACGTTCACGAGTTTACATTCTTTTAGAAGAGCCTGTAGTTCTATTTTTGCAGCGAAACAATCTTCGTCAAACCAGGGCTTTGAAATAAATCTGACAGCACCTGAACGCACGGTTCTTGTCATTTTACATGCATAAACCATGTGTCTTATGGCGCTAGAAAGATGATCGAATTGAGCGTCGGCAGAATTATTTGTAAAGTCAAATGCTATTTTTCCATAACGAGACATTCTTTCTTTGAATGACTCTGCGCAGTCTGGGTTCCATTGTAGGACAGTATACTTATTTATTTTTTCGCTTTTACAAATGTCGTTGTTTTCTACAGTACCTTTTACAGTTAACCTGATTGGAAAATGGTCTGACAGTGATATCAAAGGTAGAACCGATAAATCTATAATGTACTCCAGGCCTGTTATATTGCACCACACATGATCAATTACACTACAGCCTTTATTGGGTATATTTTTTGATCCTAAATTTGAACCTACGTATGTAATCTGAGCTGGACGATCTCCACAAGTTCTACTATTCTATAATATAAAGCCGTTACTTTCCATAAACTCTAGTACTTTAGTTCCTCGACCGTTGATATTTAAATTTAGAGATTTTCTGGATGAAAAGAGTCTTGTATTTTGAAATATTTCGACTGGCAGACCATTTTCCGATCCTACTCTAGCATTTAAATCTCCTCCAACCAAAAAAATTGCATTTTCATAGCGTACTTGTAGTTTAAATATATCAGCCTGTACCATATCTATATAAACATCTGTTTCTAAAGCAGGCTTTAAATAAATTAATCCCAGTATTGTGGTTTGTCTACATATTTCTGTTTTCAAAAATATCCACCATTCAGTTTGAATAAGAATTTCAGACTTTACGCAACATCACCATGTCCCCAGGAATCTTTTTAAAAACTGACCCAGCTCTCCCTAGCCCTCCTCCTTTTAATACTCTCTCTCTCCCCGCCCTTGGCCTTTAGAATTCTACCTGAAACATAAACTCTCTCCTCCCTTTTCACATGGTCTATTGGTACCAAGACCCAAATCTCTGAGAAATTAGATTCAATACTAATAACATGAAAAAGACTCACAACAATCTAATTAATGCATTTTAAGTCTAAAATTTGACTTTACCTCTTCAGGTTTAATAACATTGGCAACATTCTCCCTCCGTACGGTGACTCGCTCGCCGCTACCATCGATTCTTGTTGCCAATGGTATGATTTTTATAGCCGGTCTTCTCATAACTCCCTGATTGGTTCGCACATATACCACGCGGACTCGCCAATCCTTCCCTGGGAATGTCGACTCGATAATTCCCTTAGGCCAACAATTTCGAGGTAAGTTGTTACCGGCTACCATTACAACGTCGTTTATTTTTAATGGTGTCGATTCGTTTTTCCATCGCTTCATCGGTAGTAAGGTGGGTAAATACTCGCGCATCCATCTTCCCCAGAACATGTCTGACAAACGTTGGGCTACTCTCCATTGCTTTCTCGAACATAGGTCTGAGTTTTCAAACCGGCCTGGAACTGCAATCCCGGATGAAGTTCCTATTAAAAAGTGATTGGGCGTCAATGCCTCAACGTCACGACGGTTAACTGAAACATGTGTCAGCGGCCTTCTATTTACGGTATGTTCCGCCTCTACCATCAAGATAGCGAAGGTTTCCACCTTAGGTGCCCTTTCTTTTAAAGTGACGGCTAAGGCAATTTTAATGCTCCGTATAAGCTTCTCCCATCCTCACCCCATATGAGGTGTTTATGGTGGAATAAAATGCCAACGTGTATTCTGATTTGTAGCACATTCATAAATCCGACTATTATCTAGCTCCGCGACAGCCCTTTTCAACTCCGCTGAGTCGGTGGTTAAAGAAGCAGCTAATTCCAAATGGGTGGCTCGTGTCGTCAAACAAGTAAATATTACCCCCCATCGTTTTTCATGACGAACTACAATTGTAACCGTCATTGGACCAAAGTAATCAATTCCACAATGGGTAACTGGACGCTGATGGTGAGCTAGTCTCAGCTCGCTCTCTATCATCTGCGTACTGTTGTGGCCTGCTCGATCATGCTGGTATTGAACCAATGATTTTGTATAGGCGTGTTTACCATCTAAAATAGGAGGCGATTTCGTTTGCAGTGATACTTCTTTTGCAGCATTCGCACGTCCTGCCACTACCAATATTCCTTGATCATCAATTTCTAGTGTAAATGCGCGTAATCTGCTCTCTCTGGACAACGATTTTTTTGTCCAAAATGCCTCCAGCTCAGAGCCAAAACTCTTCTGTTGAGCCCTTTGTATCCATGTTCGTTCTGCCTCTTTGAGTTTTTCCTGAGGTACTTGTGGGTTTAATTTCCGGACCCAAACATCCGGTGCTAGGAGGACACGAGCTGTGCTTCGTGTGAAGCAAAGCCATTTCGAGAAATGTCGAATATCCGGCAATACGTTTAGATAATCTTTGTAAGTCGTAGCGACGAATTGCTGCTTCAATTATTCCTCTGGTTGGCTCACACTTTGAACTTCTGGTTGGAATGGCCAGTGAAGTTCATCTTGAATCAAAAAATCTGCTCCTGCTCTCCATGTCTCCAATTTTTCTCCGACTGGATCTAGGTCCCCAGTTACGGCATCTGCCGGATTTTCGGAGGAAGACACCGAATTCCACTCCTTTATCTCTGTTAGCTCATCGTTCTCGCCGAGACGGTGTGAGACGAAAGTCTTATAGACCCAAAGATCCTAACGAATCCAACGCAAAACGATAACTTTGTCTTATGGCCAGTCCGCTGGTCATAAGTGCGGCTTGCAGTTCCATTCTAGGAATAGACTGCGGTTTTATTGGTGCAACCCTTCTTTTGCGTGTGGTAAAGCTAATAACGACGCTTCCATCAGCATATCAAAGTCTCCAATATCCTACAGCTGAGTAGGCTGCCTTACTGGCATCGCAAAACATGTCCTTTATAGGATATTCCGTAGAGTGTGAATAACAGCGTGGTATCTCATAACGTTCAAGAGATTGCAAATCATTAATCCATTGATTCCATCGCTTGAACTCTTTATCCTGTAGCTTCTGGTCCCATCCTATGCTACTTCGTTATACAGCCTGAAGTAGAATTTTGCTGCGAATCGTGAATGGATGTAAGAAACCAAGGGGGTCAAATATGGACATCCTTATCCGGAGCGTTATTCGCTTTGTCGGCTTTTTCCCCTCGGCTATCTCTTCAGGTATCTTATTCAAACCCCCATTAAAATAAAATGTGTCAGTAACAGGATTCCATTTTAGTTCTAGAGTCTTTCGTATCGGTTGTTGATGGAAGCCAAAGTCAAATATTCCTGGTGCCCGATTTTCCTTCGGGATGGTTTCTAGCACAGCTGAAATATCACTAGTCCAGCTATGAGTTTGGAATCCCCCTCGACGGTGTATTTCAGTAACTTCCTGGATCAATCTAATGGCTTCCTACTCAGTCTCCACATTAGCACAGTAATCATCCATGTAATGTTTATGGATAATTGCATTGGCAGCTTGGGCGAACTCGGTCTCGAATTTCCGCTTGTTTCGATCTCTCACGTATAGGGCTCTATGGGGGGGGGAGATGCAGCCCCAGAAAACGCCGAAGTCATACAATATACATCCAGATCCCGATCCTCTCCCCGCCATAAAATCGTTGAGCGTACCAGTCTTCTGGTCGGATTTTGATTTGGAGGAACATCTCCTTTATATCTGTCGTAAACGCCATTGGTGCTTGTCTAAAGCGCATTAAGACTGCTGGCAGAGACTTAAGTGTTTAGGCCTTGTTAATAAATTGTCGTTGAGACACCCTTTTTTTCATTTTTGCGGTCCCGTCGAAAACGTCCCCCATTCTATTTGGCCTATTATGATTGAATGTGCCAAAATGCGGTAAATACCACGTCATACCAATCTTCGCTTCCGACACGTTTTCATTCCTCTCTCCACGGGAAGTATTGACCTTTATTGCATAGGTAATTCGACCTTATCATCCTTCCAGAGTAAAGGGACCTCCCAGCGGCATCCAATTCGGCGTGTATTCTCTTCTAATATTTGCTTAGCCTTTTCCACCATGACATTCTCACGGTCATGAGGCAGTATGCCGATTGCTTCAAATCGAAAATGGGCCTTAACTAATTCGTTTAAAGAAAGTTCCCCTTCTACCTGAGTTAATTCTGAATTCAATTTTTCGTTTAAATCATCACGTTTCAGCAGCATCATGGCCGATGAGTTATCATGGGAATCAAAACCGATACAACTGTGGATTACCTAGCCTAAAGAAGTTAGGAATGCAACCGGGGCCCGGCGTCCGGCGGTATCAATCTCCTTCGAAATCGCGTGGTCCCAATGATCTTGACCCAGAAAAATGACGGGAGACGCCCTTTCGTAGTATTCTACCCGTATATTTGCCAGGTGTTCGTAGTTACAGATTTCCCTCTCATCGAGTTTCTGCCTGGGTAACGTTAATCCCCTAACAGTACGTACGTTCTCGAGTGAATATATTGTTTCTGAATTTACTCCCTTTATTTGTAGAGTAACTCGTTCGCTTAATAGGTCCATAGTTCCTATATTCCCGACTCGTCTAACTGTCAGGGCGTCTCTTCGTCCTGTTAAGGCAATCAGTTTCGTCACCTCGTGATTTAGTAATGAAATCCTTGAGCCTGCATCAAGCAACGCATACGTGGAGAGCTGCGCAGCAGAACCCATTAATATGACCGGAGCCATCTTCAGGAGCACCCTTGACCTTGCTAATCGCAAGTCAAGGTCTTTTCTCGCACCTTCCTGACTTCGATTGGACGAAGGATGCGCAGCTCCCTCCTTCTCAGCAACACCCATTGTTCGGTTATGATTGTGCAAAAGCTCGCGATGATGTCGCGCACATCCGTCATGTTTACACTAATTCGTTTCACAGTTGGCGCTTCTATGAATACCAGCTAAGCAATGTTAACACAACCGCTGTTTGATTACCCAAGTCCAACGGTTATGTATCTTGAGTGCCCGGAACGATTTACACTCGTTAAGAGAATGAGTACCCGATTTGCAGTAGCTGCATTTCTTCCCTGACCGAGCATCCCAAGAAGCTTGTGCTTCTGTAAATGTATTGAAAACACTGGCGGTTTTCCTTTCTGAGTTATGATACCTTTGTCTGGAATTCGCCTTGTCATAATTCCCTGATATTTTAGATTTTTCTGGAAGAGGGGCTGCCCCAGCCTTGCAAGCCATCTGAGCTTCATTATATAAGAACCTTGAGGAAGACACCAATCGAGGAATTTTCAAATTCGCTCGTGGTAAACTAAGGTGTCTATAACGCCGTCTTGACAGGAAAAAAGGAATCCCTCAGTCTCCGATCTCAATCCAGCAGACTTGAGAAACATGTTGGACAGACCCATCGAGAGCTCTTCTCTACGTATGATGCCGTAAAATTGACCATGAAGGGGCTTATCAGCATGTTCTCTTAGTAGAAGCATATGTTTTGCTTCCTGTACACGACTTTTGAGCTATATTCTAGGTCATGAGTTGGGTCATGTGTAGTGTCGCTGGAATCAAATGGGAGGCCAAGCTCCTCTGCGACCCTATCTGCGGCACGGTATAGAAACGCCGCAGCATTGACGACTTCATGTTGATGTACGAGTCGCATAAGAGAATCTGTGCTATTTGGAACTGAGCAGGCTGTAGCCAGAACCGTTCTTCGATGAAGACACTCTAAGCTTAGCAAGCCTGTACCCCCTTTTTCTCGAGGGAGGTATATTCGCGGTACGGAAGATCTAGGATGATGACTTCGATGGATTGCCATGATCTTGCGGGTGCTTCGGTCAAGTTGCTGCAACTCATCGACGTTCCATTTTACTGCACTAAATGTGTATAGCAGTGTAGGAACGGCCAGCATATTGGTCGCCTGGATCTTATTCTTTCCAGATAATTCGGAAGCCCAAATTTTTCTGAGAATTTGGCGATACATTTTTCCAAGGGCCGTTTTTAACGCCTATGAGTCGAACATCCTAATCATTACGCGATGA